>JASDQU010010464.1:199943-213071 GCA_032191745.1 Picea mariana | reverse complement strand
GTATTGGAGATGGGTCATCTAAGCATGCGTCATTTAACTGCCTGAGATCTACATAGACCCTGATTCCACTCGTCTTCTTGTCCTGCACCACCATTAGACTGATCCACTTACATTCCTCGACTGGTTCAATGACTCATGCAGCCAACATCCTTTATATTTCATCTTTTGCCTTCTCCTTATACCATGGATTCAACCTGTAAGGCCTCTGGTGCATTGTCTTAGCTCCTAGTTTTAATGGTATCTTCATCTCTCCCAAGTCTCCTGCTATTCCCTTCATCTCTGAAAAAGTCGTTGGAAATAAGTCTTGGTATTCATGCAGCAAGTATGCAATATTGTCTCTTGTCAACTATCTCTTCGCTCCAATAGTCCCCTATCTGTGCAAACTTGGGAATCTCGGTCGTCCCAATGTTTACCTTCTGCGTTTTTATCGATTGGGTATATGTGGCGAATTCGAGCTTTGGTCCTTCTATGGGTCATTCTCCTTCTGTCTCAAGTATCTATACATTCCTAGGATCCTCTTCATCATACTCTTCCTGGGATACATTATAGCATTCCAACAGCTTACAGATAGTCATCTTATTTATGTGCTTGCTACATATTGGTATCACCTCCATCGTCTCTTCTTCCAAGAAGATATTCGTCTGAATCGCCTATAGCACTGCATCTATTGATGGGGACTCATGTTAAAATGTAAACATGATATTGAACCTCTGGATAAGTTCTTCCCATCTTGCTATCTCCCTACGCATTTCCAACTCCAAGTACCATTTCTTCAGAATTGTGCCTAGTGTGTGTATAAATCAGTGTGTCCATTATGTCTATGGTATCGAAACGCACAAAGCCCTGCACTATTCCACATGATCTGATGGGTCACTCTCCCCTATATATTTCGGTGCAATATTTTATCCCTCAGTGCCAAACCTTATTTGCATCAGTATGTTGCATTGTAACCAGTCTTTCATTCCCTCTTTGTGTGCAACCCACCATCTGGTTGGAGTCACTTTTAATACCACATCCACTGCTAACAACCTTTATTATTCAGATACCTGCAACTCAAATGTTTTTACAAACATACTTATATAAGATAATCCATCATACCTGGTCAGGTTACATATCTCTATTCCAATCCAACACACGAATCGAGTCATGCACACACATCGTCTGGTGGACACGTCGTGCATTCTCTATTTCCTATTCTCTAGACCTGCTTCAGAATTTGACACACATGAACTAACACTTCGCCAACTCAATGCACCATCTATTGTCGTGTTCACAGAATCCTCCATTCATGCATTCATGTTATATAAATTGTCAATGTCATTCCCTCTTGTTGGTTCTATGTATCGCTTTCCTTCTGATGGGTCTAAGGGTGTCGTAACCTTGAAATATCATCTCCCTTCTCTTCAAGTCGATGATCACTTGGTTATCAAAATCCCATTCTAGTCCCTTTAGTGCTAGATATGGTTGACTGACATCCACAATCTCAATAACTTCAAAGTCTGTGACACTGTGCACCCCATCTATGTTCATAGGTACTCATGCCAACCGACCAATCAAGACTATTTTGTGTTGATTTGCTAATATGAGCTTAACATGAGACCATATCAACTTGGGTTTGCCCATCAATTCCCATGTCTTCTTAGGTAACACATTCACGTTAGAACCTAAGTCCAAAATAATATTATCCACGTCATATTCTCCAATTTGTGCACTAAATCATAATTCTTCATTGGTTCGCTTCCTGCACAGTATCTGATTTACCATCCTTTGTGCGGCTAGAGTTTCCTTTCCTCTCATGCATTAATCAATATTTTCGTATAATATACTTAACGCAACCTCATCTTTGATTAGCTCCACACAATTTCTCAAGAATTATGTTAGCGTACTTACCTTCCCTCATTGTCTTCTCTGGCATAGTGTGATCTTCTTCAGAAAGTGTTGCGAAGGTTGATGCTCCCCAATCCAATATGAGTACTTCTTTCCTTTCCCTCGGATATGTCTCCTTTTCTTACCGAGGATCAAGAGCGGGTATGGGCCCTGTTGACTTTCTTACCCATTGTTATGTCTGCTTTCCTTCATTTGTCCTATCAATTCTTGTTCTATCTCCTTCATGCGTAGCCATGGCTACTCTGGGCCCTTCATTGCGTCTTTCAGCTAATATCATCTTCACATTCTGATTCAGAATTGGGTTATAGTTTCCTTTGAACTACCAATTTGCAACTAGTTGGGGACAATCTTCTGTCGAATGATCCAGTGTTCTGCAATATGTGCACGTTGTACATGGATTATGGCAATTGCGGGTTAAGTGTCCAGTTTGATAACAATTGTAACATATAATCGGTCCTCTTCCTCCTCTTCCTCCTCTTCCAAAACTCCCTCTACCTCAACCTTGGCCAAATTTTCCTCTATTCCCCTGATTGAAACCTCTTTTATTGTTGTATTGTGGACCCCCCACTTCTGCTGCAACATTTTCTTCCTGGATCCTGTACATATCAGATATGTGCTCCCTCATCAAGTTGAATGCGTGACAATCCTTCTCCTCGTGTTCTATAGATTTCCAAAAATTTCATAACAATTTCTTTGGCGTACTCTGATACTTATGTAGTGGTGGACACTCTGTTGGGTGATGGCCCCATTTCTTACATATCTCCCAGTATCCTCCTCCTGACAATGGATTCAGTGTTCCTGTCGCCAAATATTGTGCAAATGTTGGGCATTCGTCCTTGTGATGGCCTTCAGTCCTACATTTTGTACACCAAACTTGCTCACTTTTCTCCGTTCCCTTTGTTAGTTCTGCCAATTGAATTGTCAATGCAGGCAACTACATTTGAACTTGCGTCATTCCACCACTATCTCCCATTGGAGATTACTCCAGTTTCATTGCAATCTCTAGTGCCTAAGGTTGTGATGCAAACTTCTGCTAGATCAATGGCCTGTGAATGAGTGGTAGAATCCCTACAATAACCTGATTTGTGTTGTTGATCAAGGATCTGAAAAGTCAATCTACCCATCACATCCTTAAATCTCTGATCAAAATCCCAGACCGACTCTGTTTGTAATTGTTTGATCTCCTTCAATTTTGTGATGTACTACGACTCTGACTTTGGCTTCTTAAACTCCTTCAATAGTGCTTGATTAATCTATGCCAATGTCTTAGCATGTTTTGTAGGCATGGTGTTATGTAACTTCATATACCATACTAGTGCACGTCCTCTAAATGTCGTCGCTAACTACGCAATATTTACAACTTCATCTTGTACACTCTTTGCGACCCAAATCGTCTCGCACACGAACAAGTGTTGTTCTTGGTCCTCTGACCCAATTCCTTGGAACTCAAACAACCTAAGAGTATTATCCACCCAGACCATGTTGTTCGATGTAGTCCCTCCTCTTAGTGATGTTGGTTGACTCTGATTCTGACTCTGTGCACTACTCCCAATATTCTAGTTGCTACTCCTCGATCTTCCTTGGCCAACTACAATTGCTTTGGAAAATTCTATGAATGTTATGTGGTGACGCACACAGGGTCGTGGGATCAACACAAGATTTTGTCTAGGTAGGACTTGTTGGCTCTTCTATTATTGGAATGGTCTGAAACTCCTCTTCTTCTCCCCCTAGGTATGGTACCTTCATGATTCAGACTAGTGGACAAGGTTCTCTCCCCTATGGCTCATTGCACGACTCTCTTCTCTCATCCTCAATCTTTTTCCTCTTGTACCTCCTCCCTCTGCACAACTCTCCAAACTTGTATCCTTCCTCTGGTATATCTTCGTTTTGCATCCTCAGTCCTTTCTCGCCTCTTTCATTGCTTCTTTCTTTCTCTTAAACAATCCTCATGTCATCTCCCAGTTCCGCGATGTGCATGAACCCCTTAGCAGTTGGATTGCATCACCATCGTATGCTTTTCACACAATAACATCTTTATCCATGTATTCAATGATTTCAAGAACCTCCCACGCAGAGCTTTGAAAAACTCCCTTTCTGCATCACTATATGATTGAATACAATCTAGGGCAAACTATGAAACATAACCACCTAGTACGCTATCCAACCAAAAACCAATTGCTTGAGTAGTTGGGTTACTTACAGAATTCAACTGTATTACCAATTTGGGAGTCCAGTTTCTTGGTACTGCGGCCTTGAACCTTCTAATTTGCTCCACCAATATTTCTAGCCACTCTGTCAGAATAACCAAAAATTCGCCAAAGAAAATTTCATGCAGATCTGTGAACACATACTTTTGCAACCATTGCTTGTCACCCATCTGAGGATTTCTGTTCTCTTGTCATGTGAATTCCCGTTACTTCCTTTCCAACCATTATGAGACCTCCTTCTTAGTCAACCTCCAAAACATCCCCCTAATCACAAAGTCTCGGTCCCAAGAACAAAATCATTTGTTGGTGCTATTATGTGCGCTAGTTGTAAGAGCCAAGGTTCGGATTATCTAAGACCAACAAAACCCAATAGACACCAGCACTTTCAACATCACCTGCTTGCGTAGATGAAGTCTCACCCAAGGTATCTATGGGGACTGCAAGAACTAGGCTTCTGCAGTGGTGAGGGAATGGCAGGCAAACATTCAGTTCATTCTTCCTTAGTATGTTATGCGCATAATTCGGTTTTGTGATGTTATTAACTTACCCATGGTTCATATTTCTGTACTTATCCTATTCCAGTTTACTGTATATATTTGTTACTATCACAATCATGAATCATTGCACCATTCTTTACTATCAAATGGAGCTATTCTACAAGGCATGCAAATAGTTTTCATAATCAATCACATAAACATAGATAACACAAGATTCTGTAACATATCTCTATCATTCCTTTATTCATCCTTCTCAACCTTTGGCTGTTACGTTCAATAGCCCTGGACTCAGTATCAATCAGACTGTAACATAAACTAATCTATCATATTCAAACTTCATCAAAATAATACCTAGTTGAACCAATTGACTGACGCAAACCCCTAATCTCCCAACCCGTTACATATTTATGTCAAAATCTAGAGCTAAAAACCCTAATCTATTCATCCCAAAAATATCCCATTACAAGGCATGGCCAGCTCAATTAATTGGTTGTTCGATGCCTTTCTTCTGCTTTTCAGCCTTCATGTCGCTTTTCTATTGTTCTTATGTTTATGGGATGTCAGGTTGTCATTTTCTTATTATGTTTTTATTTCCTTGATCTATTCTTGTAGCTTTATTCTTCAAGCAACGCGTTGTCTTCCTTCTGGGCACTTTCCTCCTTCTACGCACTTTTCCTATACTTAGTATTTTTCCTCAAAACTCTATCAAAACTGCAAAAAATGCTGTCCAAATTGCCTATCCAACAGAGAACAATTCAAGTTTCTGCAAGGTAGGCAAATTCATCAAGCTATAGGACTAGCACAAGAAAGCCTACACTCAATCCACAAAGGGAAATAAAAGGCTATCATATATAAAGTAGACTTGGAAAAAGCTTTTGATCGAGTCAACTAGCTTTGTATCAGACTTCTTCTCATTCATTTGGGATTCTCTCATTCTTTTCTCATATGGATTATCAATTGTATCTCCACCACATCTTTTGTCATTCTCATAAAATCCTCAATGTCCCCATTCTTCAAAGCAGAAAGAGGACTCATACATGGATTCCCCCTCTCCCCTCTCCTCTTCCTTTTGGTGGCATAAAGTTTAAGTATACTCGTCGCAATTTTTTTACCACAAGGTCTTTTCCAAGGCATCCAGATCTCCACAACTTGCTTTCTCATACATCTGCTCTTTGTGGACAACATCCTCATTTTTTGTGAAGAAAATAAACTTTTCTTTGACAACCTAAAAAGTATTCTTCACACCTTCTGCCTCTCAACCAGAATGCAAATGAATGTGAAAAAATCCGCATTGATGGTATGTGGATTAAATGATCAAGAATGACTTGCTACCTCAACACTCTTTGGCACACTGTTAAAAAATCCCTTCGAAGGCATCAAATACCTAGGATTCAATATCAAGGTCATAGGATATAAAAAAGTAGATTAGGCTTGCTTGCTTTCCAAAGTGGAAAAAATAATATATTCCTTGTGTAACAGATAGTTATCTAGAGATGAAAGATTTGTCCTTCTCAAATCAGTCATTGAAGCAATCCTTGTATATTGGACTTCCCTTGCATGGGTCCTGAAAGGAGTCTTACAAAAAATAAATCAATTGGCCATTCAATACTTCTGGACAAGAAAATATGACACTAGACCATTAGTTATGGCCTAAAAAGAAACATTACAAAGCCAAATGTCAATCGAGGATGGGGCTTCAAAGACATTTTCACGTTTGCAAAATCATTGGCAACAAAAAATGCTTGGAGTTTGATAGAAGGAATAGGACTATGGCAGAGAATCGTAAAACAAAAATACATCCCACAAATGACTCCCCTGGATTGGATTAGCTCCACAAAAAAATCCTATCAGAATGGAACAATCATCTAGAAATCCCTCGTAAAATCTTTTAACATTATTGGAGACTAGCTCATTTAGAATATTGGTAAAGGATACAACATTTTGATAGGGAAGGATATGTGGATACACTGTCAAAACAATCACTTACTGCCAAAGGAGGTCATAAACTCGCTCAATCAAAGGGGTTTTTTCTTCCTAAACCATGTTGGCCACATAGATTACACTTCGGGAGCGACTAGATGGATATCAGGGGAGGATTTGAACTTAAATGCTCAACATATTTCAGTATGGAATCAATATATACACTCATTGAATAACAATCTTTCTCGGCTCTCCGATCAGGAAGATCAACTTATATGGTCATTTTTCCCCACAAGGAAATACACCCCCAAACTTGGATAGCTGGCCCAAATCCAAGATACACATGTGGATCCCCCTCCATGGTGGGAGAAATCCCTCTAGAGATTAAATAGTCATCCAAAATCAAAGTTCTTCATGTGGATCCTTCTCCAAAACAAAGCTCCCACATGGGAAAACCTCCAGAAGAGATCCTTCGTAGGGCCAAGTAAATGTGCATTATGCAAAGTAGAAGAAGAAACTGATACACATTTATTCGTACAATGCACATTCACAAAATTATTTTGGAGAGAAATCAACAGTTGACTGGGACCTATATTAAACTAGAATGGAACACACATCTTAGAGGCACTCCACGGATGGTTGGCCGAACAACAAAACCAAAATTTCAAAGCCCTCCCCCTCATTATTTGTTGGGGAATTTGGATGACTCGCAACCATGCCATCTTCAATGATAATAATGGATCAATCTCCCACACAACCATCTCCAGCCTCAAAATCTTCTATGATTTCCCCCAAAAAATCACTTCCGCTACTCCTCCTCGAGCATCGAAGCCTCATGATATATCCAAGGACATCTCTTGGGATTTTTTTGATAGAGCAGCACGAGGTGTTCCCTCCATAGGAGGTGTTGGTGGATCTCTCCACCTCTCAGAAAACCACTCCCTCTCCTTCTCGGTAGGTCTGGGTGAAGCAACAAACAACTTCAACGAATTCATGGATTTTTATCTTCTACTCCTTTTATCTCTTGAAAAAAACATCGGACAACTAAACTTTTTTCGTGATTCAATGTTTGTAATTCAAGTCATGAAAGGCAAATACATATTAAGATCTTACTTCATGTTTCCAATCCTTGAGGAAATAAATATATTCTCTGTAGAATTCTCTCATCTCTCATTTACACATGTATACATGAATCACAATAAAAAAATGAACCAGCTCTCCAAAGTTGGCTTGGACCTCGACAAAGGCAGTTGGAGGATCAAGGAAGAAGGCTTGGATAGCTCTCGAGAATATTTTCACATCCCTTGGATCACTCTCTTATTGGATTCATAATTGCACACACTCTTTTTGCAACCTCAAAAATATTGCTAGCAATTCTTATTTGTATTTTGATGGAAAAGTCGATGTAAAAAAATATGAAATATATGATAATGATGACAATATAGTGGATAGTAGCTTGAAGATAAAATATGTAGTATTTTTGAAGAATCATTAATGTAAATGATGCAAACCACAGATTAAACATGATACTATGAGGAGCGATTTATTTTCTCTATTTTTTGGAAGCCTATGTCTTCTGCATCAAATAGCTAGAAGGGAAGCACCTCTAAAAGAAGGCTTCAATTCCAAAGGATGGAGATATTAGCAAATAAACAACAACATTTGAGGAGATGCAGACATTGTTAGTAAAAAAACCTAAATACATTGAAACTGACCTCGAGGAGCAAATCAAGAATACCAAAATGTGGGTGGGGATAGGTAGCCAATAGGTTGATCATAACAATGAAGGTGGTGACACCTAAGGAGGTCAACATAATACTCATGGAGAAACACAAGAGACAAAAAAGGCCAAGAACATCATGATCAAAGGAGAGAGAATACAAGAAGGGCAAAGACTCTACTAGAACATGGAAGGGTTTCTGAAAGAGATCTTAGGATGGATGGGATCTATATAGTCTACAAAAATAGTAGGTAAAGTTCAAGGATATGAAAGCATAAACAAATCGCTAAAGGTCACCCTTTGGAATGACAAGGATAGAGCCTGCATCCTGAGAGAAAAGAAGTCGTTAGAGGGGACTAATTGGTTCATCAATGAGGACCTTACACCTCTCCAACAAGAAGAAAGAGGGAAGGAGTAGGGATTAATAAATAAAGTGAGAAATTAAGGCAAGTGTGTTGTCCTATGGAATGGCAATGCCAATATCATAAAGTTTACAACCACAAAGCACAAATAGGGGGACGCAACATACATGACCCAAAGAAAAATATAATTAAGAGTATGGAATTATATGGAATGTATGCAGAGAAAAAAGTCACAACCTAGGGTCATTGATAGAAGAGCAGGACATTATTATTTAGTCAAGACACATGAACACAAAAGTTGAAAGATTCAAGAGGTTTAAGGATACAAACTATAGATTGTTCAAAATAAGGAAAAGAATAACCATAAAGATTGGGGAGGATTGCCTACATTATAAAAGAACAACTTCAAGATAGCGTAACCATGAAGAAAGCACAAAAACATAGCGAATATATCTAGCTTGAACTACAAGAGGGCGACACCTCCACCTTCTTGGAAGCATCATCTATTTCACCCCCAATCATCATATTTATAAAAGAAGTAGGGGTTAGACAAAAAAGAGGCATACCACCACCTAACACAAGACATACAAAAATAGAAGAGAAGGGGGAGATAACATTGGTTGGATATTATAACAAGATAACAAGGAACCTTTTGATGGCAAATTCTGTGGAATGTGCATGACCTTTGTGGCTAGTTGAAGAGGACGAAAGAGGAATTTGATAGATGGCAACAAACAAATTACAAGCTTCGAGGAGGAGATCTTACATTTATGCAATGCTCACAATATTCTTATATGCAATGGACTCGAGTGGTGTAGAGGATTGGGGAGGCCACATATCACACACGCGCACATACACACACAACAAAAATAGTGTCATTGATTACATAATGATCTCAGAAAGTGGGATAGACCGGATAACAATGTCCAGAATCAAAATTCCAGAAGATGATGTTATAAGCTCACAATTTACTCTTTGTGGTAATATGATGGACAAAAGGGAGACCCAAGAGACAACAAAACAACACAAAAGGGGGTGGAAGTTATGAGAAAAAACGCATAAATTTTCAACACAACAATGGAAAGAATCACTTCCCAATGGGGGTTCATGAGAAAAGACAAAGACGTGAAAGGACAACGCGAAGAGATGATGGAGGCAATCAAAACAACATTAGGAAAGTGCAAACCCAAGAAGTCAGGGAGAGGGAGGGTGGCATATAATAATTTCCACTTGTATGACTGTGAATTTTGGAGCCCATGTGTACCCAGATGTAGGTGGAAGCAATTGGAATGGGTACAAAAATACCTAATAATGAACAACCCAAGAGTTGGAATCTCATATAACATTAATCTTATATAGGATACAAATGACAGTCATGAACAATGAGAGGTTTCTGACCAAAATCACCCAAGGGGAGTTTAGAGTATGGAAGAAATCATAGGGCACGTGTTGTAGAATTTGGCTCAAGGATTGGGACATACAAGAGGACAATTGCATGCAATTTTTTTTAAAACATTCAAAAACCATATTCAAGAATGTTACAACAAAGGGAAATGGAAAAAGCATGCAAATAGGAAATAATGACACTACATAGAACACTTTAACAAGCAAGGGGAAATAAGAAAATCAAGATTATTTCAATCTAAATAAGTGGTAAACATAAAATGACTAGAGTAACAATTAACACCCATAGGCTATAGTGTGAAGTAGGAAGATGGGAACAACCCAAGGAACAATGGGAGGAGAGGTTGTGTAGGGATATGTGGAAACAATGAAGTTGAAACATAAAAAAACACTTCCTTCTTCATTGCAATATCTACTCAAACATCATAAGGGTCAAAAAGTTACACTAGAGACTGGAAAGCAACATTCCAAGAAGACCGTGTATGGGCCACTATAAGGCTCATCGAGAGGCGAATGTGGGCAAGAAAAGGGGTGTTACAGAAGAGTTTAATGAGACAAGTAATGTTGGAATACTGAGACAGGGGGTGAATCAATATGGGAACTTTTTCCCACTTTCAATCACAATATATATGAACTTCAACTTTATCAACAATAGTTAATAGTTTATCACTTATGCATTCGGTATATCATTGCATCATGAACAATATCATTCATCAATGCATATTAAACAATCACAAATACACAATACACTAGAGTTTATGTGGAAACCCAAATGGGAGAAAAACACGAATACTTTCTTATATATATATGAAGAATACATTCATAGGAAGCACCAACTTCCAAATTCTCCAACACCAACTGGAAGGAGGCACCAACCCCATGATTTACAGACACCAACATGAAGGAAGCTACAACTCCTTGAATTCTCCAGCTACAACTGGAAGGAGGCTCCAACTCACTGTCACTCTGTCACATCAACCTGTGCCTAATGATCAACCAATCATCCAACCCGTTACTATCCCTATCACCGTTACTGTCATTGATATATCATTATCAATCAAATCCACTCACATGGATACCAAAATCATCGTCATACCATGTACATCAACCATGTACCAGAACATGTATCATACCATGTACATTGACCTATATCAACCATGCTCAAACCTTTACCATACCATGTACTAAGATGACCAACAAGTGCCTCTAGCAATGTACCATATCATCATCAATTCATGAACAATAACATCACCAAAATGTGTCTCAATATCACCAATTATGTGCCAAAAGATATGCCAAGTGTAGGTACCATCACATCAATGATCAACCATATACCTCAATCGTATACCAACACCATGTACCATGTACCAAGCATCAACTATGTACCAAATGATGTGCCTCAACCAAGCACCAAAGAATGTGCCTGATCCAGGGGGTCATTCGTCATGAAAGTTACACTGATACAAAGAAGGAAAAATGGTACAATGGCAGTGAACTGGCAATGTAATGATTGGGTAAAAACCAAGATTTAACAACATCTACAAAGGTCTTGATATATGGTTAAAAACAAAATAGATATAAAAGGACCTCAAAACTAAACCATGCACTATGCTATGACATATGGTGCAAACAACTAAAACCACCAACCAATATTGCAAGGCATGGTGACATTTTCTTAACAGTTGTAGATGGGTGCATGGTTAAACATTAGTTGTTCCATTTGAATTGGATAACAGTTGCCAGAGTAACGTCCAGCTCATAGCATTTGATCCATTGCCACGTTTGGAGTATAAATATCCTGTTGTAGTGGTAAGATAATGGTTGCACAGTGATTTGGCGGGATATGGGTTCAGTTTTGGCATATGTGATGATAAAACGAATTGAACCCGTGCACATTCGGCCAACTGAATGTTGTTACAACCACGTTCCAGGATGTTCAGCCGCGTTTGTAGAACAAGGCATCATTCTGTTGCTCAATGAAATCGCGCAGGTAGAATGGGGCATCAAAATCGGGATTACAGTTCAACCTACAACTTTATATATCACATGTTTCAGCAGTGCGTGGGGGGAGATGGCTGTAATTTCTTGTTTCAGATGCCGGTCCTGTTGAAGTCGACCCTTCTCAGTTATAATTGGTTGTTTTATTTCTTTGCCAGTTTGTAACTTGTAAGAGAAAATGTCTTGAACACTGTATACAACGACCGAGGACAGAGAGAAGGTTATAGCTGTGCATTTTCCAGATTGTTGTTCATAAGTAAAGTCGATTACACTCTGTCATGATTTAGCTTTCTTTGCCTTTTGAAGGCTGAATTGTAATTGCCAGAAGAGTGGAGTCTTGAGGGCTTTGCATAGCATTCTATTCTGTTGCCGAAGTTGATGTTCAGAGCTTCCAGGAACATCTTTGTACCATTTTGAAACCATTAATTGGATCGGTACCCATTGGAGAGGGACCCGGAGATGTAGCCCAGTGAAGGGGGTGAACTCCGTTAACAACTTCTGCGTTTGTGACTCTTTTCTGCTGTTCTCATCTTTCATTTGCTGATTTCTCATTTATGTCCAGTTTGTTTTTCATTTCAGTTTACAGTTGTCATTTAATTATGTTAAATGATACTATGAGCATTCATAAAACTTTTTAAAAGCACACAAGTTGAGATCCGACAGATCATATTATGGTATCAGAGCTGGTTAACTGCTGGTGCTAGTTTGTGAATGCTTACCAGGTCTAAATCTAAGCTTGGTGAAGGAGAACTGGTAGAAGGTAAACCTAAGATTGGCTCGAGGAGGACTTTTCCGAGAACCACCATGTCTTCTCCACGAGGGGAAGAAGAAGGACATACAGGACAAGAAAAGCCTGTTGTTTCCGAAACTGAGTTTTTGGAGGCTTTTATCAGCATGAAAGCTATGATGAAAATTCTACTCAATGAGCGAGCAGAAAGGAAGAAGAAAGAAGAAGAATCTTCATCCAAAGATGCAGAAATGAAGAAGGAAGAAAAGGGCAAAGGAGTAGGTGATGGTGATCCTCCTGAAACTAATCAGACTTCCTCTTCTTCTCATATTTCTCATTCGAATAATGCAAATACTAATATGCCATATTTCAAATTGGATGTAAAATTTGAATTACCGATTTACAA
>JASDQU010010464.1:154199-199923 GCA_032191745.1 Picea mariana | reverse complement strand
ATTCAGTTATCAATGTTGAGAATCTAAAATTGTATGAGCCTCCTATGATCATGGATGAGGAAACTAACATGCAGATTCCTTCAGTTGATGATATGGCACCTGAATATATGAATGAGTTGTAGGATGATGTCATTCTTGACAGAAATGTAAGGACTTCACGAAGGGGGAATGTTGAGTACCTTCGAGTGGGGCTTAAAGGTATGCATCCTGGCTAAGCAAGGTGGATGGAGATTGGAAAAGTGAGGGAACTATACCCTCACTTACTTGCAGAGTGATTCAAGCTTTTGGAGGTCCAAAAGCTCTCCAATAGGGAGGAATGATCCAGGGGGTCATTCGTCATGAAAGTTACACTGATCCAAAGAAGGAAAAATGGTACAATGGCAGTGAAGTGGCAATGTAATGATTGGGTAAAAACCAAGATTTAACAACATCTACAAAGGTCTTGATATATGGTTAAAAACAAAATAGATATAAAAGGACCTCAAAACTAAACCATGCACTATGCTATGACATATGGTGCAAACAACTAAAACCACCAACCAATATTGCAAGGCATGGTGACATTTTCTTAACACTTGTAGATGGGTGCGTGGTTAAACATTAGTTGTTCCATTTGAATTGGATAACAGTTGCCAGAGTAACGTCCAGCTCATAGCATTTGATCCATTGCCACGTTTGGAGTATAAATAGCCTGTTGTAGTGGTAAGATAACGGTTGCACAATGATTTGGCGGGATATGGGTTCAGTTTTGGCATATGTGATGATAAAATGAATTGAACCCGTGCACATTCGGCCAACTGAATGCTGTTACAGCCACGTTCCAGGATGTTCAGCCGCGTTTGTAGAGCAGGGCATCATTCTGTTGCTCAATGAAATCGCGCAGGTAGAATGGGGTATCAAAATCGGGATTACAGTTCAACCTACAACTTTATATATCACATGTTTTAGCAGTGCGTGGGGGGAGATGGCTGTAATTTCTTGTTTCAGATGCCGGTCCT
Source organism: Picea mariana (assembly GCA_032191745.1). Lineage (NCBI taxonomy): Eukaryota > Viridiplantae > Streptophyta > Pinopsida > Pinales > Pinaceae > Picea > Picea mariana. Next base: position 198,925 of record JASDQU010010464.1, on the reverse strand, counting down.
GTTGAAGTCGACCCTTCTCAGTTATATTTGGTTGTTTTATTTCTTTGCCAGTTTGTAACTTGTAAGAGAAAATGTCTTGAACACTGTATACAGCGACCGAGGACAGAGAGAAGGTTATAGCTGTGCATTTTCCAGATTGCTGTTCATAAGTAAAGTCGATTACACTCTGTCATGATTTAGCTTTCTTTGCCTTTTGAAGGCTGAATTGTAATTGCCAGAAGAGTGGAGTCTTGAGGGCTTTGCATAGCATTCTATTCTGTTGCCGAAGTTGACATTCAGAGCTTCCAGGAACATCTTTGTACCATTTTGAAACCATTAATTGGATCAGTACCCATTGGAGAGGGACCCAGAGACGTAGCCCAGTGAAGGGGGTGAACTCCGTTAACAACTTATGCGTTTGTGACTCTTTTTTGCTGTTCTCATCTTTCATTTGTTGATTTCTCATTTCTGTCCAGTTTGTTTTTCATTTCAGTTTACAGTTGTCATTTAATTATGTTAAATGATACTATGAGCATTCATAAAACTTTTTAAAAGCACACAAGTTGAGATCCGACAGATCAGTGCCTCATACATATGTCACCATATACAATAGGATATCATCAATGAAGTGCCTAAAGCATGTGATGACATCACCATGACATATACCAAATCAGATACCAAGATAGCCAAGATATGTCTCTAATGTACCATGACATCACCAAGATGTTTCTCAACATGTACAAACATCGCCAATGCCTGCCTCAAACATGTACTACACCATCCAATGCATATACGTCAAACATGTGCCACATCATCTCAACAATATGCTTCAAGTATGCACCATAATAACCAAGATCATATAGCAAGTATATGCCTCAAATATATGCCAATATCACAAAGATGTGCCTCTAACAATGAACCATAACAACCATACACAATGTACCAAGGATATGTCTCAAGCATGTATCAATATGACCAAGACATGAACCTCAACCAAGGGAATCCAAGACATACCTTAAGCATGTTCCATTTCATCCATGTTACAAGCCTCGAACAAGCACATATAAGACATACCTTTACTCATGAAGAAGACCTGAAGCATATGATCTCAACAAACCAACCTTGTGCATATCATCTTTAGTAAACAAGAGATACCATCTTCTTCAAGCCATTTTCCACAGATCCACGACTTCTACACTATCAACCCACGAATGTTTGTGCTTTTCTTCATTGCAACCCGTGGATGTCCACACCCTGCTCTACTATGATCCGCAGATAACTCAGAAAGATAGTTTGCAAACTTTTCCCTCACTTCCCTTCTCTACCTCAAACTTCACTACCTCAGACTTCGCTACCTCAAATACGCTACAGAAAGATAAACCAAAATATTAATTGAAAGATATATAATCATTGAACTTGTGTGTGTGAGAATGAGAGGTTTCTTGAAGTGTATTTATACTTGTCCATGTGACTTCTTTCCTTAACTTTAGGGTTGATTTGCACTTTCTTGTTATAACTATTTTACCCTTTAATTAATGACTTGTAACTTTTTGCTGCAACCATTTAGGGGCTTCTTGAACATTCTTCGGGGCTTTCTACTTCACGAGGGCATAACTCCTCAACCGTGAGGAACCATGTGGCGTACCACCTACCGTTGGAAACAACATGACAAGAAACATCCATCTATGAGTGCGTTACCTGCATTTATACTGTCCTTCAAGTCCTTATTCCTCAAACAACTTCAGGCTTCATGACCACACCTACGGGTTTCTTGTAGACTTCTTCTAAGCGTCTTCCTGTGAGGGCCATGCTTAAAGCTATGCCATAAGGGGACCACTTTCGAGACTTATCCAAATACACCCATAAAGTCCGTTGACATCAATGACAACCACTTCTTTGACATCCATGACAACTAACTATCCAACAACATCAATGACAACCAACTATCCAACAAGTAACACTTGTAATGGAATCATAATTTTACAATATTTTTGCATTGTAACAAAGAGTTGGCCATCATGTTTCTTTCTTTTTTGCATTATTGTTTTCTATCGTTTGATGTAACTATCGGTGGCTACATGCATTCTTTTTCATTAGTTGTTTTCTAATGTTCAATCATTCTTCCAATCCCATATTTCCTTTAACTAAAAATGGCTTCCCTTCATTGCCCTTCAATCATGCTTGGACCAACTTCATCTAAAATTAGGTTGGAAAAAGGACTTTGGTAAATGGTTAAAACTTTGGGATATCCAAGACAACATAATACTCTCCCATGACAAAAACCTAAAATTGAAAATAAAAAATAAAGTGTCTAATTTCCCATGGAGTGATGAAATTATCATAGACAAAAGAAAACTATTTTATTATAAAAACACCATCAATCCCAAACTTGATCATCCCTCCTACCCTAATAAGGTCGCAAGCCTAAAAAAATGATGGTTGCTAAATAAATAAGTAAATCACATTGTGTTGCACAACAAAAGCGATAGATGGACTCTTCGAAAAACTCCTTGGGAAAAAATAATATGTATTTTTTACAACTTAGAGGAGATCAAAGATCAGAAAGCTCATTTCTCAATATGCCATTTATATAATGATAGTAGATGTGCTTATATTAATATTTGCAATCACAATCTGGTTCATGAAATCCTAAACCAAGACAACGAAACTAAACTTGGAGATTTTATTGCAAAATTTAAATCCCCATTGAAACCACTATATAAATAAATCATTTTAGGGTTTTAATTTCCTAGTTTTAATTTCAATCATTCTTCAATGGGGATTTAAATTTTTAACAAAACGAAACCAAGTTAAAAGTTCTCAACATAGAAACCATACATTCCCATGATTATTATGGATTAGTCGAAGCATGCACACAAATTCAATTATAAGTATACTATCCAAGAGAATTTCAACCTACCGATGAGGGAAGCAACATGTAAACACCATAGTTAAACTGGTTGAGATTTTCCTTCAGCGAGTACTATTAATTCCAATGTAAGATACAAGCCATAAGTACCAATGGATTTACAAAAAATATAATATTCACAACACATTCTCTCAACCAATTGAGGACTTTATAAGATCAACTAGCTATTAAATCATATTTCTCTAAGGAATTGTCCAATTAAGAGTAACAACCAAGTATGGAAATAAACCAAGTATGGAGAGAGTGTGGTTGACCATCTATGCAAGGAGACACCTATAGATGTTGGCGATGGTGTGAGAGTAGTATGGAGTTTAGGCGACTATTCCGTTAGTCCATGGACATATGCAGACAAGTTCATGGTCGCACCCTTGGGATTGACCAACATATCGATCACTTACCAGTTGTGCATACATTTGCATAGGCTTTTGTTGCCATTCTTCGATGATATCATCTTAGACAACAAGATCTTGGAGGATCATTGGAGACATTTAGATGATGCATGGGGTGTTGTGGGCATGACAAAGATATTTCATTTGGGGCGTGTGGTCAATACATATGTGGGCCAATACAAACTAGAGGATGACATGATCTATTCCAGAGATGGCATATATTTCGTCCTTGAGTCGACACATAGGGAGATGATCATGTTGATGATACATGATCCACTTTTGGCATGGAATCCAGGATACTTGTATGAGTTTGAGGCACCACAGAGGGCAGAGCCTCTTTACAGGAGGGTATCTAGACTCCCTACTTTGTTCGAGTACATTGTCGAGAGTGAGGATAGTAGATTTCTCGGTGCAGCTGGACAGGAGCAAGACATATTAGTAGGAACAGGGTTGGTTCCTAGTGTTCGGTCTCCACTAGACGGTGGCGGATACAGTCAAGGATCAGAGATGAGACACAGTTGGATGCATAAGGTGGTCAACAAGGAACAGTTGCAGTCAATAGAAATTGGGAGTGGTGAACTTCCAATTTGGTTATGGGATCTAGGGATTCATATGGTTTGTAGGAAACTTCAATTTTTGATGGGCAGTGGATTTGTCGACCTTGATTTCACAGAGCTACCTTTACAGGTTATGAGTTTGGTCAACAGATTCATTTCTTACATGTATTTCAGCAGGGGGTTCCTAGGAGAGGAGGCTACAGTATGAGCACATTGGACAAACATTTATGATTAGAGTGGAGCAACATCAACATGATGGACCACTTCAGAGATTAGCGTGGGACCCTGTGATTACAGGGCTTAGCAGTTCAATGACTGTGAGAGATAAGATGGTCCTTATTGGGAAAATTCACTCAAATTTTCCATTGGGATTCAAACTAGAGGATGGCGTTTCACTTTCTAGTGATTCGTTGAGTTGCGGTAGCGCCTCACTTTGGAGGCTTTACATTCGGTTAGAGGAGGCAATGCATGTCTTCGCGAGGTTGTGGAGGCCAGGATCACTTTTTGTGAGAGCTAATCGTTATTTGCAGAAGTTTACTCCTAGGATGCATGTAATTGGTTCCCTGGTTGAGCAATCCTTTGAGGAGTTGATCGAGATTTCACAAAGTTGCTATATTTATCGGCGAGATTCAGGAGGCCTCATTTGTTCATACCTCACAGGACAGTGAGTTGAGTGCAGGATACTTCACATATTTCAGGTTAGTTGGGACAGAATTGACACCTAGCACGAGCTACAATCCTCAGATGGATGGGCAGAACAAGATTGCGAATAAATGGATTGAAGGCTATCTGAGGAATTATGTGTCAGGCTAGCAAAAATCCTGGATTAAGTGGTTACACTTGGGCGAGCACTGCTACAATACAACCTATCACATGTTGATTGGGATGACACCCTTCCGAGCTTTGTATGGATATGATGCGCCGACGTTTTTGGATCGAGTGTTTGGAGACAACAGAGAACCTAAAGCTAAAGATTGGGTTTAGGAGAGCCAGGATATTCTACGGACCCTTAAGGGAAATTTTGAGATGGCTCAAAATCAACAGAAGGTCTATGTAGAAACACATCGGGTGGAACATAGCTTTGAGGTTGGGGACTTGGTGTACCTACGTCTCCAACCCTATAGGCAATCATCACTTAAGATGAAGGGGGAAGAAAAATATGATTTTGAGGCACATAGGAGAGGTGGCATACGATCTAGAGATTCCAGAGGGATGCAAAATACATAATTTCTTCCATGTTTCATGTCTCAAGAAGGCATTGGGACAACATATCACTACCTCTACTGAGTTACCACCACAGGATGAAGAGGGGCAACTAATTTTGGTTCCTAAGGAGATTTTGGAGATCGGGAAGTGGAAGCTAAGGAACTGAACTATTAGGGAGTACCTTGTCAAATGGTAGGATTTTCCTATTGAGGTCGCTACATGGGAAGGAGAGCATGTACTCCAACATCCAGGATTACAATTGCTTGAGGGAAAACAATCTTGGGCGGGGAGGAATGTAATGTCCCCATCTGCCTAACTCTCTAAGAGAGAATTGCGATAGCCTAATCGAGTTCCCGTGGGCCAAGGCGAAAAATAATCAAGGGAACATGAAGAACGACAAAAAAAATCAGGTGGGGTTATTATTCCACATTCATAAGAGAAAGAAAGAAAATCTCAAGTTGGAAGTATAAAATAAGAGGGATAGGAGGAGTCTGGGATATTCTTACACTTGCTCATTAAGAAAATAGATTTGGAGAGCTCTTGGAGAGTTTTCTAGGGTTTTTGAAAAACCTTGCTCTGATCTCTGGTTTCGGTGTTGCAACGATACACCCTAGCTAGATTCTGGGAAGAGATCACTACAAATTTCTTCAGTGTAGCTCAGACTGAGTAATCTTTTGTTGGGCAGTACAGGTTTCATTTGCAGCTGAGATTTCCATTGACGGTTGAGTTTTGGTACATAGACTTATCCCTTCATTGGGAGGTCGATTTCTAAAAGCATGAGGCAGAGCTATTATGCTGGACGCACACTCCATTGAGGAACATAGATACCTTTCATCTGTGGTCAATTTTTGATTGTGGAAGGGTCAAATCTTCCAGAAAAATCGTGGGTCACTGTTAGAGGAGATCCCTGTTGAGTTCTGGCCGCAACTATTCCTGAGACAAGATCATATTCTTGCTGACAGTCTAAGTATATCTTTGTTGGGCGTTGGGCGAGTTTCCTTGCATAAGGGAGTTGAGTTTGCTTGGGGAAGGCTGAGTTGTACCATGCCAAATCGTGGGACAACAAAACGTTACTGTGTTATGTGAAGTTGGGTGCCTCTTTGTATTTGGAGAGGGTCGATTTCAACATTCATTGGATCAGTTGCCTTGATATTGACAGTGGTTGTTTGGTGGGTTGAAATATAATTGTGGGAAACCGATTTCTTCAAGGAGAGAGTTCGTATATCTACCGTGGGAGACATTCCTCAGACTAGGTGCATTTCTTGTTGCTAGAGGGACGATTTCAGAGTGATCGCTGAGTCCCATTGTACCTAAGTGCACATCTTTCATTGTGGGTCGATTCTTCACTGATTTCTGGCTGAGTGAAGGCGTGGAGAGTTCTTGTATCAACAGTAATCAAATCTTCTCCAAATATGGGATGCTTACTCAGTGGAAAGGTGCTACCCTTTGTGATATATCAGTGCTTCTTGGTGGGTGATTAGACAGTCAACTACAACCCCTTTACTCTCGTGTTTGCAATCAGATTACTGTAAGTATTTGTAGGTGTTTCTATTGTTTTTGTTTGGGAATAAAGACAATTGCACCATTTCTTCTTACATCAAAATATCAGTTTGTATTTCTATGGTTCTTTAATGCTTGCTGTTATATAATTAACTGTGGAGAGAAAAGGAAAATTTCGGATGTTTGAACAACATATAAAATACCCATAACAACCACAAACCCACTACTAGTTACCACCAGAACCTAAGCTGTGGACTGAGCTTAAACACTTAAAAACTTACACATGGCCACAACAACAAGGGGATAGTGTTCCAACAATACTCGGGACATTATATCGTCTACAGTTTAACTGTGGCGAGCCAAAAAAAACAACGTTTAGGGCCCCAAAACAACCCTGGAAGTACAACAAGATGTGATGACATGAAAACATACAAAATAAGCTAGTTGGATTAGGCAAGAGGCCATCCGTATCCACCTAAAGAATGTGTGGGGCTTCAGACAACCCCAGAAGTGTAGAACTCACAATTATAAAGCAATACAAAAGAATGTGCTGAAAAAAAAATGGACACGAGGAGCCAGTTGGAATAGGTGGGTGGCCACCAATATCCACATGGGTCAATCCTCCCCCCTTAGGAAGCAATGGTATCCATTGCATTGAGTTCCCCCATCAAGTGAGGAAACTTTTGCTGGATTTGGCCCTAGGTGAGCCACTTGCCTTGGTGTAGGAGGTGCCCTGCCTTGACAACCCGATAAAGTTGGATCCGCTCCTGGCGAGTGCCCTTGACCTGTGTGTCCACTATCTGATCAATGGATGGTTGTTCCATGCAGTCAGGGTTGAGCTCTGTTGGTGTCAGTTGTTCTGCGATCTCAGAGGTGTCCAATAATGGTGGAAAATATGGTCGAAGGAGATCCACATTGAAGACTGAATGTAGACCAAGGAAGGGTGGAGTGCTGAGCTCAAAATCATTGCTACCGACAACCTTGGTAATAGTGTAAGGCCCATAACGAAGTGGGCAAAGCTTCCAATAGGGCCTGGTGAGACTCTCCTTCTACATATGTAACCAGGCATTGTTGCCAACCTGAAACTGGTGTGGTACCCTATCTTGATCATGGTGCTGCTTGTACTTAGCATTAGATTTCTGCAAAATCTCCTGGACATGTTGGTGGATGTGCTGAATACACTCAATGAATCTGGGGGCTTTGTCGATCGCAGACTGATTAGGGGAAGAGCCTGTCTGTGCGGTGGCAAGGGGAAGTGTAACATCAATGGGTCCCAAGGGTTGGAATCCTAGACCCAACTGAAATGGGCTATGGTCGATGGAACTATGGAGAGCCCTGTTGTAACTGTGTTGGACATATGGGAGACTCTCATCCCATGTAAGTGGATGCTTAGAATTGTACATGTGCAGGATGTGCACAATCATCCGATTGACTACCTCTGTTTGGACATCGATTTGAGGGTGGAAAGCAATGGATTTTGTGAGCTTGGTGTCTAACAGAGACCAGTGACTCGACCAAAAGGTGTTGAGGAACCTGTTGTCTCGGACGGAGATGATTGTCTGTGGTATCTGAAAGTGGACCCACGCTCGTTCAAAGAAGAGCTTAGCAATATCTCCCGCTGTGACATTATTTTTACAGGCGGTGAGGATGGCCATCTTCGAAAATTGATCAACGACCATGAACAATAAGTCATTTCCTTTCTTGGTGGACGACAAGCCAACCATGTAATCCATTGAGATGGATTTCCAAGGCTTATTGGGAATAGGAAGAGGGGTGCCTTGCTTCTTGATGGCTAGCTTGGCAATGGCATGTGTAGTGCAATATCTGATATACTCGATAACGTCCTCTCGAAGTTTTGGGCAATAAAAATGCTTCTAAAGAACGACCACAGTTTTCTTCACGCCAAAATGTCTTGCCACCCAACTATAGTGGGCTTCCCAAATCAACTTTGCACACTCACTTGTAGGAACACAGAGATGGCCCAGGTGGAATAAGAGTCAGTCCCAAATGTGAAAATCAGTGACATGTGTGCTTGTACCTGAGAGTTGATAGATGGTGGCGAAGTCCAGATCTTGTTGATAAAGTTGGGGCCACTTAGATGCTTCATGTCCACATGAATGGAGGATAATGGTGAGTGCAGCCACAGGAGGCCTATCGAGGCAGTCAATGACACAATTGGAGATACATGTCTTATACTTGATGTTGACATGTAACTGTTGCAGGTAGGTGGACCACTTTTGATGGCGATCGTTCTGCAATTTCCACTGTGTTTGTATGAATTGCAGAGGCTTGTGATTAGTGTGTATGATCATCTCTTTCCCCATAATGTAATGTTTCCATCAACGACATGATTGTACAATGGAATACATTTCCTTGTCATAGGTGGGGTATTTCCGGACAATATCAGAGAGTATCTCACTATGGTATGCCACATGATGCCCGTGCTGAGTGAGAACTGCGCCCACAACATAGTCAGATGCATCAATATCAATCTCGAATGGTTGTTGCATATCAAGCAAGGAGAGTACGGGAGCTGAGCACAAGCAATGTTTCAGATTATCGAATGCTCGTTGCTGCTCCTCCCCCCACACGAACTTGGCCCTACCACTGCCCTTGGTCACCTGGATGAGGGCCCATGCAATATGGGAGAATCCCAACACGAACCGTCGGTAGAAATTGGATAGTCCCAAGAAACTTCGAAGCTTGGTCAGTGTGGTCGGGCCTGGCCAACCACAGATTACTTAGATCTTAGTTGGATCAACATGTACCTCATGCTCATCAACAATGTAGCCTAGGTATTGGACCCTGTTCATTCCAAAAGAGCATTTTCCCAAGTTGGCATAAAGCTTGTGATGCCACAGAGTGCTCAAAGCCTGTTGAATATGCCGCATGTGCTCCTCCCACATTTTGCTGAAGATGAGGATGTCATCCAAATATACTACCACAAAGGAGTTGGTGAAGGGTCTCAACACATCATCCATCAACCTCATGAAAGTGGTTGGTGCATTTGTTAGGCCAAAGGGCATGACTAGCCATTCGTAGAGACCTTCATTAGACTTGAATGTTGTCTTCCAGACATCAATTGGTTTGATGGGAACCTAGTGGTAGCCATACTTCACGTCAATCTTGTTGAAGAACTTTGCCCCCTTGAGTTGGTCAAGAAGGTCATCAATCCTGGGAATGGGGTAGCGGTTCCCGACTGTGATTTTGTTTAAGGCTCTGTAATCAATGCAGAGTCACCAAGTCCCATCCTTATTCCGCACCAGTACAATCGGGATTCCGTAAGGGGAGAAGTTGGGTCTGATGTGCCCCTTTTGAAGAAGCTCTTGGATCTGATGCGTGATTTCGTCATTCTCCATTAGCGAGTGCCAATAGATTGGTCCATTAGGTAGAGGTGCGCTGGGGGTCAGATCAATTGGATGCTTGACTTGACAGTGTGTTGGTACCCCTATAGGTGAGGCGAAGATGTCTTTGTATTCTTCCACGATCCCGTCCACTTGTGTTTTTTGCAAAGAGGTGCGTTGTGTAGAGGCCATGGATTTGGCGATAAGCTTCTGCTTACTATGAGCACAGATGACAAAGAAGACGAATGTCTCGGTCTGTAAAATGACCTTACTGCATTGCTTAGCAGAGATTAAAAAAATAGTAGTAGGCGGTACCACCTTTGGGATCTTGTGCAATTTTCTACCGAAAGTAATAATAACACTGCAAGGTCTAGATTCATACACAACATGACGCTTCCAAAAATATGGTTGTCCTAAAAGAACATCACAAACTTCAAGGGGAGGAATATCACACAACACCTCATCTTTGAAAGGCTTGATGTTGTAGGGCAAACGCCATTGTTGGCTGACACAAAGATCTCTTCCTTGACGAAGCCAACCGATGGTGTAGGGTTGCGGGTGCGGTGTCGTTGGTAGGTCCAGCCGCTTGATGACCTTTGCCAAAATCAGGTTCTTTTAACTACTGTAGTTGACAATGAAATGAATTGAAGCCCCCTTGACCCACATATGTGAGTCAAAGAGGCGTTCCCCTTCCTTTGGTTCTTCTGGTTCACTTGGCTGGACTTTGGTGGTAGTGACTGTGGCATTGGGTTCAACATCGATAATTCACTTCCCTCCTTCAGGATTTGACTCAGAATCAGAATCAGCCTCTGACACGGAAGCCTTCAGCTCGACCACGAGGGACTACTTGGAGAGACATTCGTTGGTGTCTTGCGAGGGACTTTTATGGTACTCACACTATTTTCCCGTGTCCTTCTTCTTCTTCTCGTTGCCCTTCTTGTGTTGCGGCTTGGATGGATTGTCCTAAGGGAAACCATCTTGCCTTGGCCCCTTGTTGTGTGGGTTGGGGTTGTCGTTGACCTGGTTCGACTGTAAGGGGTTTGCAGATCTAAACTCTCGATGTTTCTGCTTAAATTTATGCTCGATCTTGACAGCGTATCTATAAGCCGTGCCCAATGAGGCGATGTCCAGGAACTCCATTTCTTTCTGCATGTATCTATGCAAACAACCGCGGTATTTGAGCACCAGATGATTCTCAGAATCTTTGATACCCAATTTGGTGCGTAGGGTATGGAAAATATTAGTGAAGTTTGGTACTCTCTTGTCCCTTTCTTGACGGAGGGTGGTCCATCTAGTGTACTGGTCCTTATAGCTTCCAACATGGTAGTATTGTTCTTTAATTGCGTCCCGAAAAAATCCCATTTAGGGGCCACCACAAAAATTGTAGATTCCTCCACGACCCTTTGCTCAGAGTAAGTATCCCACCAGTCTTTAACATGGGGAACGACCTTGAGTAGTGTAAAAGTGATCTTTTCCCTATCGGAAAAATTGTGGACCGAAAAATATCCTTCGAGCATATTCAACCATTTATCTACAACATCTGCATCTATTAGTACTTAAAATAATGGAATATCAAAGTTTACATGTACCTTGAAGGGGGTTGCATGGCCGTTTGATGAAGATGCTTCTCCCGTGGGCTTCCTTGATGCCGTAGGGTAGACGACACTTTTGGCTGACACAAAGATCTCTTCCTTGATGAAGCCAGCCGATGGTTTAGGGATGCGAATGCGGTGTCATTGGCAGGTCCAGCTGCTTGACGACCTCTGCTGAAATCAGGTTCTTTTGACTACCGCTGTCGACAATGAAATGAATCAGAGCCCCCTTGACCCACATTTGCGAGTGAAAGAGGCGTTCCCCTTTCTCTGGTTCTTCTGGTTCGCTTGGCCAAACTTTGGTGGTAGCGACCGTGGCACTGGGTTAAACATCGATAATCTGCTTCCCTCCTTTAGGATTTGACTTAGAATCATAATTGACCTTTGACTCAGAATCCTTCAGCTTGACCACGAGGGACTGCTTGGAGCGACATTCGTCAGTGTTGTGCCAAGGAATTTTATGGTACTCACACCATTTTCCCGTGTCCTTCGTCTTCTCATTGCCCTTCTTGTGTTGCGGCTTGGAGAAATTGTTCCGAGGCCAACCATATCGACTCAGTCCCTTTCTATGTGGGTTGGGGTTGCCTTTTCCCTGCTTAGATTGTGAGGGGTTTGTAGATCCAAACTCTCGTCGTTTCTACTTAAATTTCTGCTCGATCTTGACAACGTATCTATAAGTCGTGCCCAATGACGCGATGTCCAGGAACTCCATTTATGTTTGAATGTATCTATGCAAACAACCACAATATTTTAGCACCAGATGACGCTCTGAATATTTGATACCCAATTTGTTGCATAGGGTATGTAAAATATTGGTGAAGTCTGGTACTGTCTGGTCCCTTTCTCGTCGAAGGGTGGTCCATCTGGTGTACTAGTCCTCGTAGCTTCCAACATGGTAGTACTGTTCTTTAATGGTGTTCCGGAAGGAATCCCATGTAGGGGCCACCACAAAAATTGCAGATTCCTCCACAACCATTTGCTCAGAGTAAATATCCCACCGGTCTTTAACATTGGGAATGACCTTGAGGAGTGCAAAAGTGATCTTTTCCCTATTAGAAAAATTGTGGACCGAAAAATATCCTTCGAGTAGATTCAACCTTTTATCTACAACATCTGCATTTATCGGTCCTTCAAATAATGGAATATCAAAGTTTACCTGTACCTTGAAGGGGGTTGCATGGCTGATTGATGAAGATGCTTCTCCCGTGGGAAACCATCGAAGGATCTGCGCAAAGTTGTCCCTCGTTTCGCTCCTTTGTTGCGCGAGAGCTTCCTCGAGAAACATTTTAATAGGATCTCCTGCTCCATGATATTTCTTTTTGTCTCCCATGTGTTTTTTTGGGGCTCGATGTGACCGATCTAGTAATGGCTCGATTGGTTCGAGTCCCAACTTCTTGTACCCAGACCTTGTTGGGGACATGCACAAAGAAAAATAAATGAAGAGTAGACCGCTTTGATACCACTGATGTGGGTTTAGGAGCGGAATGAATTGATTAACAGACTAAATACAATATGCAAAGATAGGAAGAATAACACAAATATCCAGTGAACAATATCTTCTATTAAATAATGAAATAGGTTGAAACTGTAAAACCGCAGAACCGAAACTTGCTCAAATGGTGGTAGCTATCTCTGAGAAGAGATGTGGCTGCTACGCGCATCCGCCTGAGAAGAATGGATTAAAATGAGGCTCCAGAGGCCCTTTTCATATTACTCATGAATGCCAAAACCCTAGACATCTAAAAACCTAACCCTAGAAGGTGAAACGCCAAAAGTCATGTGGGCCCTATGGGTAAGTTGGTGTAATTTGGTACCTCAACTTCCTAGGGTCGTAACTTTTGCATACGACCTCCATTTTAGGCGCGTGATAGCCCATTGGAGAGGTCTTTCAGAGAACTACACATTTTGTCATCAAAATTTGAATCTATCTAGAGTTTGACTGTGGCGAGCCAAAAAGAACTACGTTTGGGCCCCCAAAATAGCCCTGGAAGTACAACAAGATGTGCTGACATGAAAACATACAAAATAACCAGTTGGATTAGGCGAGAGGCCATCCGTATCCACCTGGAGAATGTGTGGGGATTCAGACAACCCCATAAGTGTAGAACTCACAATTATAAATTAATACAAAAGAACCTGTTGAACAAAAACGGACACGAGGAGCTAGTTGGAATAGGTGGGTGGCCACCAATATCCACCTGGATCAATTCTCCCCCTTTAGGAAGCAATGGTATCCATTGTGTTGAGGTCCCCCATTAGGTGAGGAAACTTCTGCTGGATTTGTCCCTAGGTGAGCCACTTGCCTTGGTGTAGGAGTTGCCCTTCCTTGACAACTCGATAAAGCTGGATCCGCTGCTGGCGAGTGCCCTTGACATGTGTGTCCACTATTTGATTAGTGGATGCTTGTTCCATGCAGTCAGGGTTGAGATCTATTGGTGTCAGTTGTTCTACGATCGTAGAGGTGTCCAATAATGGTGGAAAATATGGTCGAAGGAGGTCCACATTGAAGAGTGGATGCAGACCAAGGAAGGGTGGAGTGTTGAGCTCAAAATCATTGCCACCCACAGCCTTGGTGATAGTGTAAGGCCCATAAATAAATGGGTGAAGCTTTCGATGGGGCTCGATGAGATGCTCCTTCTACAGATGTATCCATACTTTGTCGCCAACCTGAAAGTGGTGTGGTACCCTATGTTGATCACGGCACTGCTTGTACTTAGCATTGAATTTCTACAAAATATCCTGGACCTGTTGGCGGATGCGCTGAATCCGCTCAATGAATCTGGTGGATTTGTCGATCGTAGACTGATTAGGGGAAGAGTCTGTCTGTGTGGTGGCAAGAGGAAGTGCAACATCAATAGGTCCCAAGGGTTGGAATCCTAGACCCACCTGAAATGGGCTATGGTCGGTGGAACTATAGAGAGCCATGTTGTAAATGTGTTGGACATATGGGAGACTCATGTCCCATGTACATGGATGCTTAGAATTGTACATGCGCAGGATGTGCTGAATTATCCGATTGACTACCTCTGTTTGGCCATCGGTTTGGGGGTGAAAAGCAATGGATTTTGTGAGGTTGGTGTCCAACGGAGACCATAGACTCGACCAAAACGTGTTAAGGAACGTGCTAAGGAACATGTTTTGACATTATGTACAACATGGTTAATTAAATATTTTGCTGATATTTTTTTTTCATAAACTTACTTGAGAACCAAAATTTTTATTCCCCAACTCACTAGTTGACTAAAATCCTGGCACTATCAATCATGATAATTTCATACCTGATATTTTTTTGTAGACTATCTTTGATCCTTCGGATTTTCTGATCTTGAGTCACTCAGTCTAGTCACATTCTTCGATGATCTAATTTTTATCATGGCTTAATAATGTCTCACTTACATAATCATGTTGAAATCATTCAAATCCTTGGAGTTGTAAATATCGTAATGGAATATATCCATGAAAATTCTAAGGCTACTAATTTTGAGTTCTCAACATCTATTTTAACCTCGAACATGGTAATAATTTTCAAGATGTGAATTCCTTGGGGGATATAACTCGTTAATCTATTGGGCCCCACATTCTTCAACAGTCCTTGAACCCAAAATCAATTTATTCATAATCGAAAAAGATAAGCATTTTTTGGGCTAGTTTGGAATATCTTCTATTTGATCCCTCATACTCATGAGCTTGTCGATTTTGTTTTCTAGATTATATGTCTCATTATTTTAATGGAAAATCTATCTAGTAGAGAGACAAGCTACACACTCTTTTTTTCATTTCATTTTCTCTACATTCTATGCAACATGTAATCTCAAGGAAGTGAAATGCATAATTTGTCTACTTCAAACACTTTTGGGAACTTGAGGATATCAATTTCATGGACTTTCCCATCATGCCAATATTTTCACCTATCAGAAATTTGATCTTAATCACTTCATTTCAATTTTGTTTCCTAATTATATCTTTCATTTGAGTTGGGGAAGTCAATCCATCTAGGTTGTGGATTGAGAGAATTTGCACCTTTCTAGAGTATCTTAATTGCTCCCTTTTCATAATGACTTCCTCTTACCTCTCACAAGGGTGAAGATGATCATACATTGTTTCACATCGTTGTCGTCAATAATAAGAGGAAACACATACCTTGGGGTGTAATGTTGATAATCTTTGAATCATATTTTTATGACTAAGGTTTGTTGGTGGATTGGTATCTTTAGAAGATAGATGGAATTGATGTATTATGGTCATGTTTGTTTAACTTGATTGATTTTGATTACATGAATGAGATGGAATGTCTAGAGGATCCAAATCTCACAATAATCAATGACACTACAATATTTTGTCAAAGGGAATATTGCGGGAAAGAACACAGTGCTTATATCTCAGGAAGAAGGATGATAGATTTGATAGAATGTAAATAAAGATGAACACTTGAATGATTTCATTAGCAATATTCTTTTACACAAATTTTATGACAATTGGGAAATGACTTGTGTGACCAGTAGCTCATTATGTTTTCTCTTGAAATGGAAGAAAATTAGGGAAGTGTTAATCTAAACTTGGTTGATCAAATTCCTTTCTGACATTTTCGATTGATAAACCAAGATTGCCACCAACTTGACAGCTGATTAGAAATATTTTTTTGTCTCATTCATGTATTCACAATTTTTTATTCTGATCTAGTTGATGTTTGGAGTCATGTTAATGATGATTTTTATGACCTCTATAACTGTGATTTTTCTTTTTTACCTTGTTAGATTGAATTATTTGAATCTTTGTGGTTAATTATTATCTATTATAGAAAAGAGAAATTGGTGTTTTGGTGAGAAATATGAAATGTAATTTATGTTACTAAAAAATTCATTGTTTTTCAAATATGCAAAGGACTTGCTTATGCTCATAAATCTTGAGAGCTCATGGGTTTGTAGAATGTTTCATGTAATTGGTTTTTGAAAATCTATTTTCATTGAGCACCTCCATTAACCCATTCCGATATATTCCCAAACGATTTTTTTGTTGCACTAAATGAAAGTAAAATTGTATTTGACAATTGGATTGGAGGATTGTGTTGCAAATATTTTCCACTATAAATTCTCTTAATCTTGTTTGTTATTCATTTCATATCGATAACTATGGGAATATTTCTTTTGGGATTGATTTTGAATGGTTAACACTTCTTGAATGATTATTTCCCTTGGATTTCTTTCCAAGCTTTCACTTAAAACACCTTCTTTGTTGCTGCTACCAAATATATTACTTCTTGTTGTTTTCTCTTCTTATTTTTCAACCAATTTTCATTCTTCCTTTATGAATGACATTATAGCCTTAGGATTCATTTAGTTTAGTCCTCTTTTTCATGAATTGACTTCAATTTTAGTGCTTTCTTTATGCTTGTACAAATTTCCTCCATATTTTAAGTTGAATGTTGGTATGTTCCACGAGCTTATTTGACGCTTTAGTCTACCTTGAGGATTACTCTTTAAATTTGAGTGAGGGACTGGTCCAATTTTGGTCACATACTGAATAAATTTTTTACAATTCACAAGATGCATGTGATGCTCTATCTAAATGAACATTCATGAAGTTATTAGTTGTAGGTATGGATTGATAGTTGTGGTGGAACACATGTGCCTATTAAGCATACCATGATAATCCATAAGTATAAGAAAGTGTCTATCTATCTTTTTCTTTGATCTCCATTAACTTCATATTAATAAGATGGTCCATATTATGATGGTTTTGGGGGATACCTGTGGGTTAAACTAAAATTCATAACATTTACTCATCAAATTAAAGCAACTCTCGTATCACCCCACTTCCTTCACACCATATATATATATATAATCTAAAAGGGTGAGCATGTTTTAAAATAAAAAGGAAGTTGAAAGCACTAGTAATAGTGTGGGAAGTACAAGTAAAACCGTTTGGGCTATGGATTCCTGATGGAAACAAGGATATACTTGTATTGTACCGAGGAAACTTCGTTGGGGCTATGGACACTCGCTGAAGGCAAATAAATGTCGAGAAAAGAGAGACGAGGAACAGAATTGTGTAGATGTTTTCTTGTTATAAACAATGAAGAACCATGGTCAAACCAAAACCAATCTGAAGTATTCATGATCTAAAAATGAATAAGACTTGTATTCTTGAAAATATTTGCAAGTTAAATTTTATGTGTTAAAATGCAAATGGATCAACTTTGCAACACAACTTTAATAGGATTTACTCATTCAAGATGCATATAAACAACAGTAAAAACAGTGAACAGAAAACACATAACACAACAAATGATAAAGGAGTTCACCCCTCTCTTGGGCTACATCTCCTAGTCCAACTTCCAATGGATCATTTGTATTATTTTCTCAAAGTGATAAAAAATGTGCTTTACAATGCTCAAAATGCCAAATAAATTGATCCAATGGCTTCAGAACGTCGAAAAACCCCTAGCTGGGCTTTTTCGGTACCTCGTTTGGCCAAAAATTGAAGAAGATAGGCTTCCTAGAAGTCCCCCCTTCAAACTTGTTGTCTCTGCATCTACAAAACGCACCCTTGTTGGCTCAACCTAGCCCACACGCATATTTAAGCGTAAAAACTTAGCACCGGTCGCAATCGCGTGAACCGTGCAAACTGTAGGACAGTTACGGGCGCACCTAGCCCCTAACCGTCAAGGGCAAGGTCGTATGACCCATGTGACCGCGCACAAATATAAACATCGGCTCCCATTCCACAAGCCAATGGTCAAAGGAAAAATGGTGGGTCGTTTGTATAACCGTTGGAACCAAAACAAAACACAACCGTGCGCATGCGCGCCGAATGGTATAGAATTGGGTCATATGTTAACACAATGTGCGACCAAGGGCTGGGGCTAAGCCCTAGCCCGGTTGCGCCCCAACTATACACATATGCAAACATATATAAATATTTTGCCACATATATAACAAGGAACAACCAGTGGCGCGCCGGTTGGCGGCTCTTCCCAAGTCTCTCCCTCCTGCCCGGAGGTCGCGGGGTTGACTCCGACCAACAACATAATTTTAAACCAATGTATATATGACACGTGTCGGCCATTGACTGGGCCACGTGTCGTCATCCCGTTCACTGCAAACATGCCATGTCACATGCCAAGTGTCCAAATAACTACCTGCCACGTGTCATACGTCCTGCCACGTCAGCGTCCGTACGGACTATATAGTCAACACCCTTTTTTTTGCCTGTTTGTCATTTTGAACAAAACGCGATATATCTCGCTCCCGACGTCCATTTGAACCCAAACAAGTTGCGTTGGGTTCGTAATGACGAGGCCTACGCTCTTGTTTGATTTGAAGCGATTTTGAACACTTTGAATTTTTGAGCAAAATTTGATCCCCTGGATCAATCCAGCTAGTAAAATCATTTACCTCACTATTTGGGTCTTTGAAAAAGGTGTGCTAGATTACAAGTACTAGAAATACTAGGTTATATCTTTTATATTTTTGGCGTCATTGTGTTACCCATGACTATTGGAAAATTGTCCGCGATTTTGTTGAGCTTATCTTTAAAATTCAGATTTGAAGTAAAGGCCCTAGACTTCTAATGACAAAGATAACTAGTTCTTCCAATGTATTTCCATTTGTTGAGGCTATGACAACCCCCTTTTACTTTTTCTTTTACAAGTGAAAGAAAAGACCCCCCCCCAAAAATTTCATCCCTAATGCCTAATCCTCTACTAATTGAACCTAATGTTATTTCTTTGCCTACCTTGAGGGAGTTGGGGGTTTAATATTGATTGATTATTATATTTAATGGGTGTTGATTATTACTTTCGATTTGATTATTTCAAATGCCTTCATGATGCTTATTAACCTGTGATGTTTTGTTGACATTTGTTTGATGGAATTGACACACTATCTTCAGACCTTTTGCTGATTCCAAAGTGCTTGATGATATTACATAGTTGCAGGGTTTTATATTATATTGCATGTCTTGAATAAGTTTGTTGTTGATGATTTTTATGATTGAGAAACTTGAGCTAAACATCTTCCATCTTCCTTCTTGCATGATTGTGCCTCATGTTTTCATCTTTATGATTTCACATGCAAATTCTACTCACATGTTTTGAACTCTAAGTATGAATTACAAAATAACTAATCCTTCTTCTAAGTTGAAACTTTGAACATATAGTATCAGGACGCTCATCTATAGCCACCCATGATTATTGTTGAATAATATAACACTTATCTATAAGTTTACTTTAAGTAAGGGAATATGAGGTTTATGGTGTATTGGTAAGTCTCCTTTTGATTGCATGGATTATCTCATTCTTTTGTTTTGCAAGAGCAGGTTTGCAAGGCCACTTCATTTGCGTGACCTTTCCAGCCTTGAGAGGCATGTGGGGGAATCTCTTGATCCTTATCCACAACCTTCACCTTAATTCTTGCTAGGATTATCCTTACTAGGAAGCATATTACCTTGGCTTGCATTTTCCTCGAGGTCTGAAGCCCCCAAGGCTGTCGAATCCACCTTTTCTTCAAGCTTATATCTAAACCTCTTTAGTTTGATCTATATCGGGTCCTTTTCGATCTTAACTCTTGCAAAAACCTAGATCGAAAGCCCATTCGTCTTCTTGATTGCAAGTCCTTGTCATGTTTTCACTTGATGCATGTGAGCTATATGTTTCATTTGTATCATGCATAGTGGTTGGGCGTAAGGACCTTTTCCTTGACCTGGTTGTATTCTTGCTCCTCACGATCTTAGCATGTTCTCCCTCTGAGATATGCATATTGATTGGAACGGCCTGTGTCATGTGATTGGTTGGATTCGATCTCATTTTTCCACTTGTTGCTACTTATGATGTTAAATCATCCCATGAAGTGCCGTATTCTTCCCCTTCATCGCTTCGTCTTCATCACAACTGAATTGCAATATTATTCATTTCTATATGACCTATATCTTCTCCACGACACTTGGTTGATCAAATCCTACCTTATATACCTTATTCGTAATTTTGTCCCCTAGGTGTGGAACCCTGACCAATGGAACCATGAGGGGCATGGAACCTTGACTTGTGCAATTTGACCTAATTTTCTAATTTTTTATTTTTTATTTTTATTTGTGTTTTTAAATTTTTGTACATATTTTTTGTATATGTTTTTATTTTTATTTTATTTATTTTTTGTAATTATTTATGTTCATTTTCCCATGGTTTTGCAAAACCACATGGTATTGCCTGTGGTTTTTCCCCATGGTTTTCCCCTAGAATTAGTTTAGGTATTTACTTTTACTTAGGGGAAAACTAATTCACTTTATATATTTATTTTACATGGAGTAAATACATTTTTATGTAGATAAACCATTTATGTTAAATAAGCAAATCATTTGCTACCTAGTGTGTTTTAACCAAGACCTATGGTGTAACATGTACATCCTTTTTCTCATATATAAACACAAAACTAAAAAGAAAACAAATTGAATTTTCATTTTTTTATCATATATATATTCATTTTATTTTTTCACTTCATTTTTCCCTCCCCCCCTAAACCCTAACTTGTACATACTCATTCTATTTTTCTTCTTTTGATTTTTTTTTTCTCACCCACCAAAATCTAATGTAACATCCTAGGTCCATCCCCATTGGCCCCCACATGTGCTTTATAACAATTACCATGAGAAGTCAACAATTAAGATACACCTCCTTATTTTTAGGAAGGCCTTCCTATTTTCTAGCAATTCGCTCCTCCCTTCCCGAATGGCATGGGAATTGTATTACCTATTTTTTTTATTCCGAGATTCCTAGAAACCTTATTATGTTATATTATAATATTTTTCTTGGACCTTAATCCTAGCTCCTGTAAGATCTCATAACAAAACTCACGATTTCTTCGTCATCGAAAAATTACTATAGAGGAATTTACCCAAGCTTCACATCCCTTACTACAAACCTGGATGACAACCATGCAAACTTTGGAAGATTATTGTAACATTTGGTTGGAAGAATGTGCTTATTATAATATTACATTAATTTAATCTTGGGAATGAGCTAGAGTTACGTCGTCATCGACATTTACCGTAGAAGACTTACCTCACTCCCTTACCAACCCTTCCGATGATGACCATCCACCATATATTATTGAATACTATTTCAAAGGGTTATTTTAATACTTAATCTAGAAGAGTGTGCAAATATGGGAAATATTATTAGTTTAATTTCTTCACCTCCTATCATGGTAAGTTGTCGTCGTCGAAAATTAACATAAAAAATTGCCTCTTACCTTCACCCACCAACCCCTCTCGATGATATACCTCCATGACCATGCATTGGATATTTTATCATTGAAGATTATTATAATAATTATCTTGGGATAACGTGCCAAGACATTATATTATTTTGAATATTTTAAAAATCCATTGGAGTGTGGAGTGGAGTGTGAGTACACTAACTCCTACAACGAAGACCCAGGACACAAGGATGATTTTAGGGGCTAAATTTCACTCATGGGCTAATTTTCCATGGTTTTTCAAAAAACAAGATTCTCTATTTTAAAAATGATTCACCCATATTCTATAGGATACAATTATTTTACCTTGAAAATCGCCAAAATTTTATAAAAAATATATAAAATACTTAGAAATTTGAATATTTTTTCAAAAATATCGCCAAACATTTATAGTTGACATATGAAGGATTAGTAATATTCGCCAAGGTTTCTAAATTTTAAAATAAATTTCCATCCTTAAAATCATCCCTCCAGGACATGTTGTATGGTGGAATATCATTCCTATGTCAAAGACTTTGGACTATGTCCATTTTGGTGGAGGAGGGGGTATATATAATTTTAAAATTTAATTTTTGATTTTATTTAATTATAGTTTAGGTAGGTGGGAGGGGAATAATTATCATTATTTTATTATTTTTATTTTAGTAATTTATTATTTTTTATTTTATTATTTTCTAGTTTCATGGGAATTGGGGGAATATTTTAATGTTTTATTATTTTGATTTTAGTAATTTTTATTTTTACATTAGCGGGGGGAATAAGATTATTTTAATTTTAATTTTCATATAGATTAGGTGTAATTTTATTAATTTTGTTTATTCATTGTAATTAACGTAGGTTCATGTAATCAATTTTGTTTTATTTATTTATTATTATTTCCCTAATTTTTAGGAGGGAAATTAGCTAAAATTATGTTACAAGCCATAGGTCTTATGCTCACCCAAGGTCTCATTCAAACTTTCTATAGGGGATAAAACCATTTAAATCACTAAGTGTTGAACTCTCTTATGTATGTGGGATTTCTATTTACAGGTTAAGAACCAACAACCCAGATTCATCTATATACATGATCGATAATTGTTGAGCTATATTTTTCAAACGAGCATAACTTGGGTTGTAGGTGTTGGAATTGATCCCATGATACCTCGTTGGATAGGTATAAGATAGAAGAATGCAGGGAAAATGTAGAAAAAATAAGACCACCGATTTGGGGTTAAAAATGGTCGTGCAAACTTCAAACAACCATATCCGAGGCTACAAGAAATGAAATCAGGCCTAGGATGGCTCATTGGAAAGATGGAAGGGAGAAGAACAATATGTGATAGATAGTGTTGGAATATTGAGAGAAAAAATTGTCTGAAAATGAAAAACACAGAAGAAATCCAAATTTAGTTGAAGAACATGCTATGTTATGTTCCAACAGTGATATCTCAAGCTACATGCATCGAAATCAAGCCCATAATATCTCAATGGAAACATGATATAGAAGAGAATAAGAATATAAGATATTAATCAACAAGAAGACATTAGAAACATCTAATATATCTCAAGGAAAAAAATATGACGCCAACATGCAGAAATAATAATATTTGCAAAGAATGTCATTTATGAACTTCTTGAGGGAGAAAATAACCACCCAAGAGACTCTCATCTTCCATTTATAACTCTTGCATATTATTTTTCGAAAATGTAAAACAAGTTATGGGAAATCGAAATGAACAACCACAAGAGTTGAAGAGTCTCTCTTTTTTTATAAAAGAAAGTTTTTTGCATGTAAGGATGGACTTTTTCCCTTTGTGAATGAAAGACAATACTATTAGCTGAATGAATAAAGAGCAAGAGGCATTCCATAAATCTGTGATTTTTTTAGATGTACATGAGACTATTCTTTGTGCATTTGACTTCTGCTTGAGTAGCATAGATTCTGTTGTATGAATTTTTTCTTCAGTCTATTGTGTATGCTCATGATGTCACATGTTTCCTTATGAATATATAAATAATGTTATGAATGCATTGCATAACTAATTGTACATGTATTTGTAGTATTGTTTTTATCACTTGCTGTTGGCATACATGAATTATTTCTAGTTCTAATGATATTATCTCTCATTGTACTCATTCATTTAGCTTTGCTCTCGCAATAGGTTAGAAGTAGTTAGGTTAGATAAGTTTTCTTTTAGTTAGATTAGTCTTAGGATTAATTACAACTCTTTGGGGGACAATTCACTATCTTTCCCTTTTTTCTTCTTTTAATTTTGAGTGGCAACGAGACCCGCATACTCTTCAGAAACACTACACCAAACAAGAGTAAGTTAATTGGGACCTACCATCGGGCGTTCTCCTTTGCCTTCTTGACATGCCATTTGGACCTGTCAACAAATTCTTAATAGGAAAACATATCCTAATGTTTTTCCCTTCAAATTCAAGGAACAATTGGAAGAAAAAACCTAAATTATCTGCATTCATCTCTTCTAACCTATTTTTACAAGACTAGGGTAGAATATTATAGTAATGGACTAAAATTTCTTGGTGAATTGGCCAAATGACCTCAAACATCTTGTTAAACAACTTCATAAGCTTAAGGTTGAAATATTTATTGGTTTCAATTTAAAGGCTAAATTATTATAATTTATCATGTATTCTGCACTACGTTTTTATGTGACCAAATACATACTTAAACTAGGAGTAAAATATTTTATCAGGGAGGTCAAAAAATTCAACAATAGCCCTACCTTTTAAATAATTAATAAAAATTTGGATGCATCTATCATTGTCATGAGAACCAATGTTATCACATACATTTGAAAATGTAGCCAAGTGATCATTTGTGGTGGTAACACCATGTCCTAGGAATTCAGGTATGTGATCTTTAAATTTTGGTGAAAGGGTAGTAGTTGGTATGATATTCAAAAAGGAGGATACATGCCAATGCGTGGCATCAACATCCACCTCATATTGAAATATACAATTTTTCTTAATTTCCCTTTGAGGATTATTAGTTATTGTTATAGGATTAAGAAAATAAAATATGTTACAAATAGTAGTAGAACCAAAGGATTGAGGATTGGTATACCTGAAAGTAGACTGAATATATGAGGTGGAAGTCATAATTACTACATAATTAACCATAAGGATAAATATTTATGATTTGGTATCTAAAAGAGAAGTATTCATAAGGCTCTCAAAATGACCCAAGATCTACCTTCTTTGTCTCATCTTGATAATATGCTCAACCTTGGGAGGGTCACCTTGGACAAGTGATCATAAATCAAAATCACAAAATCAAGAAAGAATTAAACAAAACTGGGAAATTGTATCCCTGACATCATCACCATTTGTGTTGATGCTCAAAATAGAAATTTAGGGATCAACATAATATTTTATTATAACCCAAAGTCCTTACCTCAATGTATGTAAAAGGCATATCAACCTTGAAATGAGTGCAAATATAGTTGGGTAGGACTTCCTTGAGTGCCAAGTGGCAATTTAGAAACATGTATACTTATTCCTTGTTTTTGGGGAGCTTCCCATCATTCTACCATCATTATGTCCATAATTATACCATCATCATAGACTGGTACAAATTGTAAGATGAAGGAAGCTAAGCTTGTGCAGGGGAAATATATTATACATCTAGTGTGGAAATTGATACCGTGAATCCTTGTAAATCCCAACATTGATATTTTCCTAGCCAATATATGTTGAAGCCTAATAAAGGGTGTGGTATCCCAAGGGACTACATTGCAGAGAACGAGATCCACCATTTGGGTTGTGCATAGTGAAGGGGAAAAGAGAGTTGGTCATTGGGATGGTCGTGTGAGTGATTAGGCCAAGAAAATTAGTGGGAATTTGGTTAAGAGAGTCTTGTTTGTCCTTTTGGACCCATAGCCCCAACATGGGGGTGGTATGTTGCATAAATAATTGGTGCAACAATTCCTACAAGTGGGAGAAGCATCCCATGTCAATAGCCAGTTGGTGTAAATCATTGTTAAAGATAAGTGTTCTGTTATATATGCTTATATACGTGTTCATGCTATTAATTATATGAATTTATGTGCTTAATTGTTCTAATGTTTTAATTAATGGATGTGAATTTATAATTTGAATGCTATCATAAATTTTGTATGAGTTCGCATGCCATCTCGTATGCTTAATTTTCTCATATGAAAGAAAAGAAAAATTATATGGTGTCAGAGTTAATGGCATGGAAAAATTATGGAAATTAGAAATATATTCTCAATACCCCACCATCCCAACATGTATCGGGGTGGTTGGGTACATTATAATTACACCAATACTTTCTACAACAAGCCACCCCAGGTTGGGGATATGAGTCCAAAAGGACTAATAAGCACTTCCTCAACCCAAATTATCTCCAGTGTCATAGCCTATTCACTCTTGCAACCATCCCAATTACTAGCTCGTTTTCCCCCTTCAGTAGACACAACCCAAGGAGTAGATCCCCTTCTCTGTAATGTAATCCCTCAAGATATCACACCCCTTTATGGGCTCCAACACAAACTAGCTAGGAAAATCTCAATGTTAGGATCCACGAGGATTCTCAATGTCAACTTTCACAAAAAAATTACAATTCAACCCCCATCACAAGATTGGCTCCATTCCTCTTGTATCTCATACCAGAATAGAGTAATTATAGAATGACTAGTATAATAGACAACTTTACCAATAAATAAGGAATAAGTATGCATGTTTGTAACTTACCACTTGACACTCAAGGATGTCCTCCCTGACTATTTTTTCATGCATTTCAAGGTTGATATGCCTTTTACATAAGTTAAGGTAAGGTACTTTGGTTACAAAAAAACATATTAGTTCCAATCTTTGGCTCCCTTTGGGCCCTGTTATCCCCCTCTTATTCCTCTCTCGTGGAGTCACATCCCCCCATCATTTTAGTGCCCCTCATCTTGCATCCAACGATGCATTTTTTATTAATAAATTTAATGTATATCATTTACATTACTTGGCCCTTGGTCATTGTAACGACCCCTCTGTTACGACATCAATGTAGGTGAGTACAATAGTCGTAATTTTTTTTTTAAATAACAACAATAGTTAGAACAAGTGTTATGTGATGCTAACATACTTAATAATACACATTTTATTCTCATATGCATCACAACATGACAAAAATCAAATTAAACAACATGACAACAAGTATTTTTTTTTTTTTTTTCAACTAAGATTCCAAGGTCGATTCTAGAGAAGAGTGTTTACTGAACACACATTATGCTTAAGCGCATCTCCAGTTTTGGATCAGATATGAAGACACAACCCATTTGGAGAATCCAAAAGTTTTAATGAAACCTTGGCTTGTACAACAAAATGTTTAGTATTACCAGTGAAACTGAAGGATAAGGTTTTAATAATTAAGAGCGAGCCCTAAGTTTCATAATTACGCTATAACAAGGGTGTATTCACTCTGGTTCAAATATCTAAATATGCTTATAACTATCGAGTAGGAAAACAACAACAAAAAAACTGCAAAGGACCAAAGGATTGCGAACAAGTACCAATATGCAAAACATTTTCAACTAGAAGGGAAAACTCTTTAGGGAAACAATGAACTCATTTAGTTGAAAAATAATTCCAAACAACAGAACATTAATATATAGGAGTTTTTTTCATTTAGATCAATCAACAGTAAAGTCCGAATAGAACCAAATGATCGTGGACACTCAACATGGTTTCTCTATTAAAACGACCAACAAAAGATTAGAGATTAGAGTACAAATTAGTATTCGCACATCTACAACAAAAATTTTAATACTACATGCATAATTATTCAAGATTCAATCACTAATCCATACATAATTTGGATCGAAATCAATAAAAATATTACATCAATATTCTGGCAAATTTACAATAACTCTGACAGAAAAAAAAATACTGTAGCTAAGAGATGATTAGTAATTTGAGGAAGATCTCAAATTCAAATTCCGCGTAATATCCTTCCTTTCACATGCCAATCCAAGGACTTCACTGGTACCTCCCAGCCAACACTAGGGGTACTCTTCTTCCCCTTTAGCCCCCCGAGCCACAAAGGGGCCAAGCACAAAAACCAGAAAACAATAGCTCCAAACTTGCCTCGCAAGGAAGAGATTCTACTCTTTCCCCAAGCTTGGTATCCCAACTCTCACAAGTAAAACGCAATCCGAAATTTTTTGGCAGCATAACATTACCAAGAAAAGTGAGATCCATTTCCCTTCTACCACATTTGTTTTATAGAAAAATCCTCAATGACACATGTCTTCATGTACAATTAATTATCTTTTTAATTAATTTAATTAGTATTATTCACCCACACACTTGTCACCCTCTCCCGAAGTTGCAAAAGTAATTACCATTTTTATTTTATTTAAGAAGTCAATTTTCTTCACATTCCCTAATGTGTTCCTATTTCCGCTCTTAGTTGTCTCTTTGTTCCCCAAATTCTCATTTAATGAGTGTCCCCTAACTAGATCTTATTTAGAGTTGGATTAGGAGTTTTCTTCTAGTTAGACTTAGTGGTAGCTTGACTCAAGATATTATTCTATGTATACACCTATTCTCTTATGTTTTATTTATTTCTATCTTAAAATCCTTTTCATTTATTTCATTCACACATGTGTATTTTATCCAACATTTAAATTTTAATCACCTTTTTCCTAGAGTTGATTCTATATCAATTCTTTTAATTTATTTAATATTTTTAATTAGTCCCTTAATTAAACTTAGACTCGGAGTTAGTTTTAGACTCTTGTTAGGCTTATAATATTACAATTTACTGATTAATTAATAATTTTATTCTAACAGAGTCTAACCATTTCAATGTTTTCTAGGCCACCTAGATTTATTGACTCATGTTTTAATTACGTGACGTGCCCTTCAAGACACACTTCCATGATCCAAGGGTGCCACTTGCATTTGACTGGTTTTGGAAGTTTATCCGACATTTGGAGTCAACACTCCACTCGATGAACCTTGTGAGAGACCACGAGCTTCTAAGGAATAAGGACTCTTCATTATTGCGTGCCCCTTAGAATCTTCGTGAGTGATTGTCTCAGTCCTCCCTCATGACATCATGGACCTCTCGAACTAGGTAATCATTAACCTATAGTTCATACCACAACAAGAGTGCTAATAGGTTGTGACAAGGACGTATCCACACCTCTCCCTCAAATGTCTGGTTTTTGTCCATGGCCCCTTTACTCCTTATGTGATTCAAATTAGCAAGCATCATCAAGCCTGCATCCACTAACAAAAAAAAATGTCAATAATCCATATACATAAATCATATTGTAATCAATCATATGTCACATGTGCGATAAATGAAATACTCAAACAAATACAATCCACTCCCTGACTCAATATGGAGTCCAAGGAAGTCCATTGATGCCATCAACATCCATAACTTGTCATGTGTACTGCACACTTAGGAAAACTCGTCAATAACATATGTCAATACATATACATGCTATAACTCACAATACATCATCACCATCATATATAACCCATAATCGAAACGAAATCACAATATACCATAACCGGATCACTTGCACGCAAGTGTCCTCAAAGAATATGTCAATAAAAGTGTGCTCAATAGAGTGGGATGTTATAGTCATATTGTTCGGCTTATATCCTAAATCACATATATACATTACATTACATTTTGGGGGTCAAAACTAGGGTGTTACAAATTAAGTATGAGAAACATCAAACAATGAAGAACCTTAGAAGAATCTAGACCCATATTGTCTAGAAGAAACATACACGCTTGGATTGATTAGTCATATAGGATTGAACATAAATATATAGACATAAATGTAGATAAACAAATATACCTTCAAAATGGAAGTGTGCTTATTTTCACCCTAATGCTTGACCTCTAATACAATCCATCCCATCGTTATAATAATATGCCAAGCTAATTGAGAGATTAAAACAACAAGAAATCAAATTTCTGTATACCTTCTCTTTTCTACTTCCTATCTAGGTCTCATCCTCTTCCATTTATATAGGCTAAGAGTAGATGAAAATACATAAGTACATCCTAAATATAATTTAATAGATAATCATGAATAATAATATTAATTGGATGACTCACATCTGAAAATTCACTTCGTCAAGTGGAGACTAATGTCATCCAAGTAAAATAAGGCCTCAACCACTAGGATAGTGTGCACACATCTTAGCTTCAATGAGACATATTTTTGGAGTGTTATTTAAATATATGTCCTTGATTAGCCATATATATATATATATATATATATTATCTTAAAAATCTTATCAATCCTCATCATAAATACATGTCTATCATATCCAAAAGGAATTTCATCTTCAGACAACCCATTACACCACAATCCATTATACCATATACCATTATACCACAATCCATTAATATGGCTCTGTTAAGATACAAAACACATCCACTATGAATGGAAATCTAATCCCACCCAGTTATAACATTAACAACATGCGAAGTTACTATATTGTTCATTTTCCAAGTAGTAATCCCAATATGACTTGAAGCTTCCTACGCTAAAATGCATATACAAAATTACCACTAGTAGATATGCAAGCTCATGAAATTGATAAACACTTAACAACCATGCATCACTCATTATCATGTGAGCTATAATCAAAGAGCTAAAGTAGCATGTGAGATCAGACATGTGAATTTTAAATGGAATGGATGAGTGGTGGAAATGAAGGGACGTGACATTGTTGGAAAGTAGATCAAACACCATGAACATCTTAAAATCATATAACCATCTTAAAATTGTTATCTATTACCCTTACTGTGCAATCATCACAATCGGTTCCAGAACTATGTAAGGCAGTCAATAAAGGTAGAACTATGTACACTACAAGGAAACCACCTTGTAGCAAAGGTTTTTGTGGAGGTTTTGATTTGAAAAAAAAAAAATCCACTACAATCTCCGTTATTCGTAACGTAGTTTTTAACGGATGTTCCCTATAACTAAAGCAATTTGGGAGGGTGGAGGTTTTTTTTTTTGGTGCTTGTATTGGTAAAACACATCGATGCAGTAATAATCAATTGGAATTGTGTGTACACAAAAATATAAGAATAAGTTATCTTATAATTATTACACATTGATTCCATCTTTTATGTTGTGTGCAACACCGATGCTTTTTGGGTTTATGTATGCATCAATACGTATTGTTTTTTGTATGCAACATCAAGGCTCGTATAAATATTACATGTAGAATCATTCTTTTTGTTTTATGACACACCTATGCTCATATGATTTGTATGCATTGGTGCCTTTAGTACCATGTGCATCGAAGGGTGGTGAAATTTCAAATATTTGAGGATAGATGTCGGTGCCATTCTTTCTTATTAATACATATTATACACAACTCCCCGGTGCATATATTATTTGTAAATAACTGATGCATATTGTAAATATCTGCTCTGTAATATTTTGAAATGATACATATAATCAATCGTATGTTATGTCATTTAAAACAAAAATGTTTTTTCACAATTTTTAGCACCGATGCTTCAATGTAATTAATAGTCACTGATGTGTATAACTCATAAAAATGCATTATTTTATATAATATGACACACACCATTTAGTGAGTTCAAAAGAATACAATACACCGATATGTATATATTTTAATTATTTTTTTTTTACAAATTTTTAATTTATCATCTCAAAATCAATTTTTTTTTTATAATAGTATTGTTTTTTGTATTTTTGTTACTATGTTTTCATATATTGATTGCATTAATGCATTATACAATGGATTACACCTATGTTATTTGTAACAATGCAATTATTTGTAACAATTTAAATCATCCATATATTAATTAATTAACAACGCAACCTTTTACAACATTCAACAATGCAATAAAATAAGAAACTCATTTTATTATATATGAATAAGAGATCCATCGTCATACAAAATGAGACAATGTAAAGGTCCAGAACAATCAAAATGAAACCAATACATAATTGTTGCACTTATTAGTAACATATCCTCATGCAATTGAAACAATATGTTGAGTACGTTAAACAAAATCTCTGATTTTCACAGACAAATATTCTAAAACATACAACTTGTAGTGACATTCAATTATATTGATTGGCATTCATCACTTGAATTATTATCATTGCTCGAGTTTCATGCATGTCTCATTTATTCATCAATTTTAAGAAATATCATACTTTGGTTATTTAACATAATTCTTTCTTGATCAACTTGTTTTTTATGTTCCACATCTTTATGTTCTATATATAGACATAGAAATAAAGTGTAACAAGTATATTTACATTTATATATATATAGTAGAATATACATGTTTGTGTAAAACAAAATGTACCATAGTAGCGAGTGCTTCATAAAAAATACACATTCTTTTGAATCCTGCTAGATGTCATCTCTTAATCTCTCTTTTGTTGGTTGCACTCCATACTTTGTTTCATGCATGTTTAATACGCCATGACAAAGCACAATCTATATAATTAATATGCAGGTTTATTTTTGTTCCATTAAGTATAAAAAAAGGGAAGTTAAACAACATAGTTACATACAAATTGTTCAATTAAACATTGATACTTCAACATATACTCACAACCCATACTTAACCCAATATCTATCAATTCATCAGTTGGCTCTTCTTCGTATGTTATGACCTATTAAAAGACATCCATGGACATGTGTAAATTAATTAGTTAAATATAAAGGTCACAACAAACATGAAATCTTAAGGATGAAAACATAAATACACACAAACTTTGCAATCAACCCTTTTATTCCTCATCATCCTTCTTATGTGTTGAATGGGTTCCATTTTTTTTTCTTTTCTGCAATAAAACAATTGAAAATTAGTATTTCATGTGATAATTCAATTCTATGTACATAAAACAATAAATGAATGATTTCATACATCTGATACACGTTTTTGTTGGGACGGCTCCTCCTACTATGCACTTATGTTCATTTCTTTTACCATCTCATTGTACACATTTTTGGACATCCCTACTAACATGTATTGGTTTTCCTCTCATTTTTTTTCTTGAATTTTCGTAATCTTCTTGAAAAATGAAAAAGAGCAATACTTTTTTTTTAAAACGACATGAAATTAAAGATAGAAAAAAAAAAAATTAGATACTTTTTGGAACATATTATAGAAAAACATGTTTAGTAATAATAATTTTTAAATGATTTTTTTGTTATTGTAAGTTTTTTCTATTGCAAGTCTCATGGGTCTCTTTTAACTTTGCTTAGGAAACACTTCATGTAGTTTATGTATAACCTAATTCTTGGAGTCGTTGGATTGATTTTTGTATTGTAAGTGGAAAGTATGTCTATACGTTCTTTCCACTATATCCCTCAAAGTTCTATAAAATATTTTTCCCCTCTCGTTAACTTCTAGCACCACTCTAGATGAACTAAGGACCAAGTCATTATCATTCATATACTTCATAATTTTTATCTTCTTATGACAACATTATGTTTCCTTTTTATCAATACCTGCACAACATTAAAAAAATGTGAAATCGAGTGTTTAAAACATTTTAATGATTAAATTTAAGAAATTCATTTTTAGTAAAAATTCAAAGAAAAACTTCATGTTGATTACCTTTTGATCCATCTAATTCCTCTCTTTGCAACATTTTCATAAATATTTTACGCTCTTTTGCACTCATGTTGTGAATAATATTATCAGATTTTTTCTTTGCATGACATGCCTTAACCAATACACATCACTAATTTAAACCTATAGATAGTTAAAATATATTAAATTTTTAATCAAACTGAAACAACTTGTCTTTTTCTCTTGTTGGGATGAGATACAGTATGCCCCAATGTGTTAATAATATTTATATGCATTGATATATGATTATCACGCTCTTAAGAAACTGAAAACGTTTTGTTTATAAATTGTTATATTCACACGGTGTTTGTAAATTGATAGAAACATCGATGCCTAATTATTGTTTATTGAGCATCATCGAACCTGTGAACAAATTTAAAACATGACACTTTTGATATTAAAAACAATGTTATTTTCAGTTTAAACTCTACGGTGTTGTTGATAGGAACATGTTCACTAATGTGCTTGTTGATGCAAAAAGACCAGAGAGTCTCAAGTATCAAAATTTTCAACCTCCCGCGAGGCTAGGCGAGAAGAAGAGGGAATGCCACCCTAGGCTTAAATCCCCAGACAAGAATGCACATTGAACTCTAAGTTAATTTTCTCCTAACCTATAGTCCAAGCATAGATCCCTTTGTCCTGTAATTTTTTTTTAGCAATACTTAATTTTTATTTGATTTATGATTTTATGCTATTTACAATTTAATCATTTCTATGTGAGGTTTTATACAATTGGAAAAATTAAAATTAATAAAGGAAAGACAAATGATAAAAGTAAAGGCAATGTTTTGTTTTATTTTAACAAAAAGTAAATTAAAGCAAAGTTAACTAAAAGCTAGAAAAGTTAAAAAAACTATATTAGATTTAAAATAATTTAATCAAAAGAAAACTTTTTACATAACACTAGTTTGAATAATAACATTTTCTTGATGATATAACATTTTTATTTTCATTTAGAAGTTAAGATGTGACTAAGACATAATAAATCAAAATAGTAAAAAAACAAAAAGGGTTTATATACATTTAAATATTTATAGAGTGGAACATATTTACATATTAAACATTTATGAATTTGTTCATTTTCCCTTTTAAAGTTTAGGATGTAAAGACAATAAAATTTTAAAAAATAAACCAAGTTTATGTACATTAATTAGATAGTAAATAAACTTTATGAACATGATTGTTTACAATATAAATACATTTAATTTGTCTTTTAAGGATTTATATAACTTCTTTTTTATATTATGAAATTAGAGCGTTAAATAAATAAATATGAGGAGAACTGAGGATTTTAAAGAAAAATCAGGAAACAGTGCCAAGCGAGAAAGAAATGGTTTTCATTAAAAGACTTCTCATTCAAATTCATAATCTTCAAAATCTGCAAGTCTCTGTGTAGACTAGGGCCAGGTATATGGTCTTTAGCCCCCCTAGACACAATGTACAATAGAAAGACCAAGCATAAAAAAAAAATCCAAGCCAAGAAGGAATGGAGCCATGGTGGTGAATCACGAGGAAAGGGCTTGCATAGTAAAACTGATTAGTGTTGAATCAAATCGAGCCTTATTACAACAAATTAAACAAGTAAATATTTACCTCATGAAGGCCAACAAACTCATCCTCGCTTATCCTCTTCGCTGCTTTGCAAGACCCCCTACTGCCGACGATTTCGTCAATTCCTGCTAAAAATGTAAGAAAAGAATGAAATGCACAATCCTCACAACGCTCCTAGCATATTACTCTAAAAATTTCTGCCAAAACTTTTCTCTCAGAAATTTATTTCTCTAATGATCTCTTCTTCAGAAAATTTATGTCCTTTTAAGACTTCTCTCAAATAATCTCCCTTTTCCTCTGCTAGGCGTTGCTTCTTTTATTTATTTTAGAGAACGGTTCCTTTAGTTAGATAGTTTTGTAACTGAATTTGAACTGTCTAGGGATTTCTTTAACATATCACTTAACGAAAATAATTAGTTTTTGTTATCTCAGATGTAGAGGTTGATGCGCGCTCTGTGTCTTTGTGTTGCCCAAATTTTGAATCATGTAAATCTAGTTAGCGTCCCAAACGCTGTTCCAGCCCCTTCGCCAACTCTCACACCAACATATCATTTCCTTACCTTTTCCCTTTATAGTCCCTAAAATTCAAATCACTGAACAATTGGGCCATAAGTAATCATAGCTTGATGAATGGAAAAACATACTTCTTTTGCCTGTCGAGATTCATGATGGAATTTGATTGCACGAGTTCATTCCTTAGATTCAAATATTGTGGAGCCTTGTGGTGAAGCACACCCACTTGTAAAGGTAGGGAACCTGAAGGATATTTTCCCATGCCATTATCAAATCGAGAAGAAGGTGCACTGTTTTCCTCTTCCTCCATACAACTGTATCAACATATGAAATCTAACCAAAAGTAACGCATATGTCTCAATGCTTCCGTCTGGTGAAATTATGAAACTTACTGCTTGGGTTTATAAAATATCGTGGACTCTGTGATGAAGTCTTTGCAGTCATACGCGAATCCAATCATATGAGACGGTACCATAGGCATCACAAGAACTGATGAAGCATGTATTTGATATTGTCCTAATCCCACAGAGAATGCACATGAGATCTTTGCATTTCCTAGAGCTTTATGGCATTTGTAAGAAGGGTTTGCACCATGGATCTTCCTTCTCTTGCATTGATTCATCTAATGACTCTTCATATGATCTATCAAAATCACGCATCAAAGATAAAGACTCCTGAACTGATTCAGAAGGTATCTTTGACCCATACCCTTTGGAATCATCAGGTGCTAGCAAGGAAATGCCCGTGGATACAATCGTAGTAGTTGGATAAAGATGTAGCAAAATAACGAAATGTAATCCAACAACACCCGAAACAATCTCATAAGAAAGAGGAAGCGGTTGATGCCAATAGGATCTGTCATTATGCCTTCCAAGTATTGAAATCTGTCTTTCCCCTTTTCAAACCCAACATCTTTCCTGACACATTTTATCAATGCATCTTGATTTTCTTGTTGCATGTCATTAAGAGTCTCATGTGGCATCTTCTCTACTTCAACAACATCTTTTAAGATAGGCACAACATTATGTAAATCCTGAACAACAACTGTCTTAGACCGTCCTGAAAGACCTTTAGTTGGCGACATGATTAAGGCCTGCTGACAAAGAACTTGATTCTCAAATTCCAGGTTGGACAACTTTTCTTCAAGTTTTATAAAACAAGGAACACGTCAAAGCCATTGTGTGCACCTTCATTATCTTTCTTCGAAGTAGTCAAAGTAACACTCTTCCGAGATTAATTGTCTGAGAAAATAATGAAGGGATTTAAATCCCATTCGAATCCTTGTGCATATTTGAATGAAAATTATGTTCCATCAAAACCATCGTATGTGTCCCACTACTGGATGTGTCTACCATCTCATGCAAATCATATTTAATCAAACTTCGAATGTTTTGCTAGTAGCAACCATAATGTGATATGGTATAAGGATAATGCCATATAACATAACTTCAAAGGAGCTTACTAAAACTTTATGTCACCACAATATTTTAAAAGAAATATGTGATAGAATGAGCCACGTGGATATAAGGAAATGGTGGGGATTTTCATATAACGACTTTATAACAAGGAGTAAACTAGTAAAGTTAAGACCAAACTCTTTCCTTTTAAATGATATGAAATGAAGGCCAAGATAAGGAAACATATTTTTATGTTTTGGTATGGCATGGAGTAAGTTAATAAGGTGAAGGCCTAACACATGGTGGATTTAATAATAAGCCTTTGACATGCTCTGAAA
The DNA here is from genome assembly GCA_032191745.1 of Picea mariana. NCBI lineage: Eukaryota > Viridiplantae > Streptophyta > Pinopsida > Pinales > Pinaceae > Picea > Picea mariana. The sequence goes on along the minus strand of JASDQU010010464.1, from coordinate 161,751 downwards.
TAGTCTCAAAGACATGGTAATAATGTTATTTTTTTTTTAAAAAGGCATGAGAATATCTCACGAGTGCAAAATATGAGGGCATATGAATGATAGATCAAGATCCATAATAGTTTCATCGAGTTGATTGTGCCAATTTTAAGGAGAGTGAGAGAAACTTCGCGGAAGTAGTGTGACTGGAGAGGGAGCCCGGAAATGCTTTGACGACTAAGTCCCATTGACAAAAATCATCGTCAATAGTGCTATTCCTGTACAATGCGCATAACAAACCTCAAAAGTGTTTTTTTTAAAGAAAACTAACAATAATCAGGTTTGGGATCCAATGCAATGAGTGGTCCCATTGCAACAGATACTCGAATCCCCATATATAAGTAAATAAACCTTATAAAAATATGTTGCTTAAAAAATATCATTGTGAAATGTAGAGAGGGAAAGCAAGAGAAATGACAAGCATTCTAGGGATTCTAATACCGAAGGTAACTATGAAACCCTTTTATTTTTTGGAGAATGCATTGAAACTTGCTTGAATAAAATGGGGGAAATATTGAGATGATCAATAGAATGATATCACATACCTGAAATTTCTCCTCTACAGATTTGTATGTGACCTAGGGTGATCCCTTTCAAATTTTTCTCTTCAAATAAATCTACCCACTCCAAAGTATTTGTTGGTAAATCTCTCTTGCACAAATCTCCCCTCTAAATTTTGGAAAAATAATGAAATAATGAATAGGGTTTCATTTATAAACACATACATTTAAAAAAATTGAAATTCCCTCTCATTTTTTCGTTGTATATTTCGACAAATTGATGAAAAATGTGTGTTATTTTTAAGTAACTTGTTTTTTCAGTGTGTTATGTAGTTTATAGCGCACCAGTGTGATTTTTACGTAAAAATGCACTGACAAAAAAATTAATTCAGAAAATAGAAATGCAAACATCCGTATTTAAATTTTGCAAAGGGAATAATGGAGGTCACTTTTCGGTGCCTCTCATAATTTAGTGCATCAGTGCATCTTGTATATATAGATGCATCAGGGCATACGAAGATAATTAGGTGCATGATTAAATTTTAAAATTCATTTGAAATTATGTTTGAAGTTAAATTGTTCTATGCTTCCTAAAATTTATTTTTGGCTCAAATGCAAGGAAATTTTTTTATAATATCAAATGGCCAATCATTTAAATTCCATCTCATTCCATACAGTTGCAAGTTATTAAAGTTTTTAAAGTTCTTCAAGTTCTCCCCCATCGATTGCAGTAAGTATAGATTTTATTTATAATTCATTTTTCTCAAGTTATGTGTGCACATGCAATTGAATAATTGTTCATTGAGTTTTGTAGGATCGTGATTTGGGATCGAGTTCAGATGTGCGATATATTCCACCAGTAAAAAAATTTCACAATCTCTTATCAGGAGAAAGATATTATAGACAAATGTTTGATGAAAATGGAATGTTGTTTTACCCCGCCGATTGTAACATGCCATCTTCCAACAACCAGCCTGGGTCGAGGGTATTACACCATGAATTAGATCTCTTTTATGACACCCCAATAGTATGTGGTTGTTCAAAATGTAAAGGGTCTAATGAAAACCCTCAATGTGTCACGTTGACTCATTATATTAATGATTGACTATCTAAAGTTGATGACTTAATACCTCCCACTGCGTCCATGAATTCAATAGTTGATATAGAAAATACACGTAAGGACACTTCCATATGATTCGTTTTTGAAATTTTGGAATCTAGATCAACTAATTTTCATCTTAAATTGACCAACCCATCCCATTCTATTGAGTCAATGAAGAGTTCTAGTGAGCCAAAGTATGATATCAATACTACCCAAAACATATCTACTAGGAAATCCAAAACGTTGTATGATCTTAGAGAAAAAATGTTCAAGTACACACCAAAGTTAGTTTAGTTGTTAAAAGGCATCCAAATTTATGAAAATGAAGGCATCCAAATTTATGAAAATGACAAAGAGTTATTTATGAAAATGAAGGCATCCAAATTTGTTGTTGTGCATGCAATACATAGTTTGTCTCCTGGCGATGAGTGGTTGATAAAATATAACTTTCATAGACCACCAACCGCTCATCAAAAACACCTTGCATTGGGTCTACCTTTAGATGTCCCCTTGAGGTGTAAGAAAAATATAATTGAGTAATTTTATTTTTGGATTTTCAATGGAACTAATGTAAATGCATTACTTAATTCAACATTTTTTTTATCAAGTGATTGGTTTCATGTCTATTATTGAGAAACAAATTCCATGCTTCTAATAAATGTTTGGTATAATGTTTGAACATACTAAATGAATTTTGTTACTAATATTATTGATGTAATGTTCAATGTTTTTACAATCAATATTTTGACGATGAGTGTATACCATCTACCATTGCACCCCACTACAATGTCAAATCGGGAGCTTTCTATTAAATGAGCATAGCTTGAAGAAGAAACATACCAAGCATGGTTTAATCAACCACCTATTCAATTCCCACTACATTTTGAGTCACCAATTCAAAACCTCTACAATAACACTAGTTCTTCACATGTTGAGGACAAAGGAAATGATATAGAGTTTGGTATGGATGATTTCTTATGGGATACCCAAGCCATGGAGGGAATTTTGTTACATGCATTCCAACAAAATGAACTAGGGGATGATGCTAATATCATTGATACCTTCTTCGAAAGCCTAAAATTTGCTTCCACCACCCCTCTCTTTGGACACGGTTCAAGTTCTACCCAACCTAGGAAAACAATGTTACAGTACAACTTGAAAGCAATGTATGGTATGTCAGACCTGTGCACTTTTGAGGTAACTAACCATTAAGTCCCCTATTTTTTTAAGGAATATTTTCACACAATGAAGGAAGAAAATGGTTGATTTTATGCATGCTTAATGATAATGTACATATCTATTTCCCACTAATTACAAGTTACTCAAATATAAGGTACTTCCGAGTGATAATGTTATTATTATTATTTTTTTTTTTCTGATAGTTGTGAAAAGGAAAAGAAAATGCTAAAAATGATAGGTTTCAAGTACATATTATATTGTGCATGTTCAAATGATTGTATTATATACATATACAAATATGCAGACAAAGAGATATGTCCAAAATGTGGGCATGGCAAGTACTAGAAATAAAAAAAAACAAAGGTAAGGAACATCGTCCTTCTCATAAGATATTGAGGCACATGCCTATAATTCCAAGGATTCATATACGAATATATGGACAAAGAGATATGTCCAGAATGTGGGCATGACATGTACTAGAAATAAAAAAAAGTAAGGCACATGGTCCTCCTCATAAGATATTGAGGCACATGCCTATAATTCCAAGGATTCAAAGGCTCTTTTGTTGCAAACAATTAGATGTGTTACTAGGGCGGCATGCCTCACATAGAAGTGAGCCAGGAGTTATGTGAATCCCAAAAGATTCAATAGACATGAAGTATATAGAGGATACATGGATTGATAAATTCAAGGATGAAGTATGGATCCTATAATTGAGAATAGTCATGGATGGAGTTAAATTGTATTCTCTCAAAAAAACCAATTACTATGCATGGCCAATGGTAGTGATAAATAACAATATCCCCCATGGTTGTTTGTGAAGAATGCATATATTATGTTGGATTTTATAGTCCCAGGTAGAAGACAAGTGAAGAGAATGTGTATCTACCTCCAACCACTGATTGATGAATTTAAGTAATCATATGAATGGATACATGTATATGATGTATCAATACCTATCCAAATGGAGATGTATTTTACGTTGTATGTCATATTTTCATACACCAAGAACAATTATCAAGGACTAGGTGTTTGCTCTGATAAGCATGTTGATCGATTTGCTTATATCCATAATGTTATTTGGCATGCATAATTTGGTGCAACTATCTTTTTGACACTAACGTGCTAGGTATACAATAACATCACAAGTATTGTAACAAAAGGGTATCATGTATGTAAATGTTATGGGCCTTCTATAAAGGCTAGGTGGTCCAACCACCTCCAAAATCCAGTGTATGACTACTCGAAGGTATTCCTCCTAGAAGACCACCCTTATACAAGAGTCACATTTGATTTCAATGGTAAAATAGAGAGAACCCAAAGACCTGAAATAATCAAACTGAAAGATTGGATTAGGGAATATGACACAGAGAAGGAGAAGGAAATGGTAGAATCATTTGATTCAAATGGGGAACCTGTGTTTGATGATCTTGAAACACCTATGTTGATAAAATTTACATTGGGATGAAAAGGAAAATTGTATTTTATGAGCTTCCATATTGGGAGCATATTAAGATTGCCCACTTACTAGATCCCATGCATATATTAAAAAATGCTTCATCTTCTTTATGTAAGAACATATATTCGAATAAAAGTGACATACTGTTTGTTAGGAGAGATATTATTTCTTTGAAAAGAAAGACATTGGCCAAGAAAAGAAAGTAGAGGAGAGGATAGTCATTCTTGGTATTTTAAAGAAGGTGACGTGCCATGGATTTTGAAGAAAGATGATATTTCTATGGCAAAGGAAGTTGTATTGGGTCTAAAGGCACCTTATTTATATGGGTCAACTCTACAATGTTGCTTCATTGTAGAAGGTAATTTGTCAAGGTTGAAATCACATGACCAAACTTCTAAGGTATGTATGTCGAATACATGATTCTTCTTCTATAGTGTCAATAAAAATACACTACGCACTCACAATTTTGTGGCAATTAATGATGTGTGTGTGTCTATTTGTAGTATCATTATCCTTTTTCTCGCGTGTGGTTATGTGAACCATGAATTCCCACAAGACATAAAACATTCCATATCGAAATTATCTGCATTTGTATGTTGGTGCATCTATCTTTTTTACACTGATGTGCTATGTATACAATAACATTGCAAGTATTGTAACAAAAGGGTATCATGTATGTAAATGTTATGGACCTTCTATAAAGGCTAGGTGGTCCAACCACCTACAAAAACCAATACATGCCTAATCAAGGGTATTCCTCCTAGAAGACCACCCTTATTGAAGAGTCACATCTGCTTTCAATGGTAAAACAAAGAGAACCTGGAGACCTGAAATAATGACACTGAAAGATTAGATTAGGGCATATGAAATAGACTAGGAGAAGGAAATGGAAGAATTGTTTGATTCAAATGGGAGAACCTATGTTCGATGATCCTGAATCTTTTGACACCTATGTTGATAAAATGTCCATTGGGACGAAAAATAAATTTGAATTTTATGAGCTTCCATATTGGGAGCATATTAATATTTCCCACTTACTAGATTCCATGCATATATTAACAAATGGTTCATATTATTTATGGAAGCACATATCATCGAATAAAAACAAAACACTGGTTGTTAGGAGAGATATTATTTCTTTGAAAAGAAATGAATTGGCCAAGAAAAGAAAGTAGAGGAGAGGATGGCCATTCTTGGTCTTTTAAATAAGGTGATGTCCCATGGATTTTGAAGAAATGTGATCTTTCTATGGAAAAGGATGTTGTATTGGGTGTGAAGGCACCTTATTTATATGGGTCAACTCTACAATGTTGTTTCACTGTAGGAGGTAATTTGTCGAGGTTGAAATCACATGACCAACCTTGTTAAGTACCAAAGTTATCTAAATACAATCACCACATAATATATAGAACAATATGGAAAAATATGCTCTTTATTATATTGAACCCTTAGGGTAGGGAAACACCATACAATGGATCCTATTATGGAAGGTATCCTCTTATGTTGGCTTGCCTCTTCGAGGGAGAAACCTCCTAATGATCTACATGCTCCAAATACAATACTTCTCTTCATATCTCATTGCATTGCTTGAACCCTTTTATATAGTGCTACCAACCACCTAAGAACATTCTAGAGGATGAATCTTCTAGAAGTAGAACCTTCTAAGAAGTCCTCTTAAATTTAGTATATCTAACTACCATAGTGGGTTTTATTTGATACTATAGTGGACCTAGTCCACCTTACATTGAATGGACTCTACTATTATCACTATGGGCCCTCCAGCCCCCCCACTACCTCTCTAGCTACCTAAAATTCCATCCCCCTTATGAAAGTGGCATCCTCAACGCTTGTTATGAGGGTGTACAACCATATACCAGGGTCCCATGGATAAGTGTGAACCATAGTACTGAAGTAGACTAGAGAATCATGGTCTCATGGATAAGTGTGAATCATAGTACTGAAGTAGACTAGAGAATCAAGGTCCCATGGAAAAATGAAAGCCACCTTGTTGAAGTAGTCCAACTGCCATTGTAAATCGTGGTCCCATGTCCAATTTCTCATGTGAACTCCATACGAAAGAGATAGGAACCCAATAACCAACTGAAAATGATGCTCCAAAGATTGACACATGTCATGTGGATCCAAATAAGAAGATCCATTCACATAGTGGGAAAGGGTCGTAGCTGAATCTGGAAAGAATAATATCACTATAGAATATGCAGGATGGATATTGGTAATCATTATTGGCTCCTAATTTGTTACATTGATGTTCTCTATAGAAGGTGGAGTAGAGTCATCAAATAAAATATGAAAGTGGTTGTTATCACAAAAATTACAACTATCCATATACCAATCATCACAATCGGCCTCAAAATCATACCAAGCATACACTTCTTGATTATATCCATCTCTGATTTCCACCATAAGATATCTCTCTTGTATGCTATCCAAGGACCTTTCAATATTTTGAAAATTGTCCCTGAGATCTTGTAGACCCTCTTGCAAATGGTTCTCGAGGGCTTCAAACTTCCCTAGAACTCCACAGAGGATTTGAGATCCAATATCCATTGGAAACAACACATATAATATACCAAAATAAAGCTATTAAAATGACTTGTCCAATGGCACTGATCTAGTAGCAATCTGAACAATCATGTGAAAAGTTATGAACTTTGTAGTCTCGTTGTCGTCATGAAAACCCCCCCAAAATGGTTGATTTTAAATCAACGATATCTTCACTTCCATAACTCTCATTCAGACGATGGTTTTTTTTTTTTTTTGGGTGAAATTATGAGAGGAACTCAGATATGTAATATTTTTGAGCAAATTCGTCCTCAAGTGCTACAAAAATCATAAAACTCATGCAACAGTTCATAGAAAACCCTGAAAAATTGCAGATTTTAGAATGTCGATAACTTCACTTATCGAACTCTGTTTGAGAATGATTTTTTTAATTGGTTGTTTCTTTGATAGGAACTCATATCTACAACTAGTTTCTACAAATTCTGCAAAAAAAATTATAGAAATTGTCTAGAATGTCTCGGCCCTCGTTTTCTTCTCCGAAAAATTTGAAAAAATAGAAAAACAAAATTGCCCACACTTCTATTGGAGTAAAGGTTATACGAAAAAGGAACCCCCTGGAGTCCTCTTTAAGCTCTTTTCAGACTCTCTAAACATGAAAAGATTGCTGAGCGATCTTGCTATTTTCACGCTCGTTAAAGTATTTGAACTTACGCGTCCTCCGAGCGATAGTTTAACCCTTTTTCGGTCTCGTTGGACTATTGT
>JASDQU010010464.1:105484-133260 GCA_032191745.1 Picea mariana | reverse complement strand
GGCGGAGGGCCCATAGTGATAATAGTAGAGACTATTCAATGTAAGGTGGACTAGGTCCACTATAGTATTAAATAAGTCCCACTATGGTAGTTAGATATAATAAATGTAAGAGGACTTATTAGAAGGTTTTTCTTCTAGATGAATCCTCCTCTAGAATGTTCTTTTGTGGTTGGTAGCACTATATAAAGGGGTTCAATCAACCGCGAGTTTATGCGCGTAACAACAGATCTCTGTGGCTTAAAGACGTCGGAATACGTCTCTACCCTGAAAAAAATTTACCCACAATTTCTGCCAAGGAAAGTGCTTTGATACCACTTGTAATATACCAGATATAAAAAGTATGCAGAACAGAAATGAAATGCTAGAAATGACAGAATAACAATAATATAACCAACATAATCTCCACAATAACACATAAATGATATAAGAACAACAACAAAAATAACACTTTGATTTAGATAGCGATGTTCACGGGCCTCTTCGAGGGGGCAACCTCCAGTGGAGCAACGCTCTATTAAAATAATCACCAAGCTAGGGTTCTCATACCCTCGAGTCCTATGTATATTAAACATGTCTATCAAAAGAAGCATTTAGAGGAAGATCCTTCTAGAAGTAGAAGCTTCTATTAGGTCTTCTTACATTCGACTTATTCTATTTTATTGCAAGGCCTTATTAATATTGACCTTTATTACATCTGAATATATTGCTCTACCTATGTGCGGGCTAGGACCCTAACATCGTACTCAAATGCAACTCTGTTCATACTCTGTCAATGCCAAAATTGATCAACTCAATCTGTTCATGTTTACTCTGTTATAAACTTGGAAATCAAATCTGTAGATAATCTTCATTGCAATAAATAATGATCTCAATGTATATTTGAATTACAAAGATAGTATTTAACTATTTAATGCATATACCTTTGATGTAATTGCTCAATCAATCAAGCATTTCATACCTCTATTCTAGATCTATATCAGAGTTTATTCACTGTAAAAACAACCATACGATCTGCAACATCAGAGTGTACCTCTTCTATGTGCATTTCTCATTGAAGGAGAAAATCAAACTATTAACCTCTGCGCATATATCTCTCAAAGAGAAATTCAACTTATTGATCTCTCTACGTTTATCTTTCAAGAAGACATTCGATTTCCGAATTCCAGAACTTCATTTCAATCGTTTCATTGTTGCGTTTTTCCCTCTTTTAGTCCACTTCTGCATTTTTCCTCTTTCAATCCACCTCTGCATTTTTCACAATCAAGAAACCCATCGATAGGGTTAAGGAAAAACTTTCTAACTTTCTCAAACACATTTACACCCGCGTTTTCCTCCCAGCAAATGATCAATAGAGTTCCAGGAAAAACGTGAGTGAACCTCTGTGTTTTTTTTCTCTTAAAAACCCATCACCGAGTTCTTGAACACACTCTGTTCTCTCTGTGTTTATCTTTCTCTTATCAAGATCATAAATTTTGTCAAGAAGTGTTTACATTAGTTGTTGTAGCTGTCAACATTAACTTTTGTCTTACTTATCTGGAAAACTTCCTTAATATGTGTACATTAGTTGCTGTAGCTGTCAACATTAACTTTTGTCTTACTTATCTGGCAAACTTCCTTAACATGTGTACATTAGTTGTTGTAGTTGTCAACATTAACTTTTGTCTTACTTATCTGGAAAAATTCCTTAACATGTGAGCTTTGGTGATATAACTTATAGTTCACTTTTCCTTGCATTTTTAACTAAGCCTTTGACCACCTGTTCATTGGGTTAATTGAGTTTCTATTCCAACTAATGCAAATCAAACTCTTACTCATAAATGCAATAATGAGAAGTTGGAAATCAATGGCAATAATGGAAAACTCTACAATCTGGCCAACAAAATCCCCCTTTGACATTGATGGCAAAGTTAAAAATGTTCTCCCCCTTTTGTCATCGATGGTAAAGGATCAATCATACTCCTCCTGTCAGAAATACCAAGAAAAGATCACCTGTACAACAACTGAAACAACATCAACTCCCCCTATAAAAAAGGCATGAATCTGTGCAAACTATAACCAACCAGGAAAAAGTATTGTAGAGGGGCAAAAAATCTAATAACAAAGCTGAAAGATGCACCATGAAAACCTGCAATGCTGAGTATAATGAAAGAGAAAGATAATTGCAGAAGGCAGACCCCCAACTGATCCCTGAGACTTTCAAATTGGATTTTAGGTAAGGGCTTAGTAAAGATATCAACAATCTGATTTTTTGTACCAACATATTCCAGCTTAATGATATTACTTAAAACTTTCTCTCAGAGAAAATGAAATTTAATAGGAATATGTTTCGTTTTGGAATGCATAACTGGGTTTTTAGAGATACTAATGGCACTGGTATTGTCACAGAAGATAGGAATGGGAGCATCATAATGAATGTGTATTCTTGATAACATTTGTTTCATCTAGAGAACCTGAGTGCAAGAATTTGCAGCTGCAATGTATTCTTCCTCAACAGTAGAAAGGGAAACTGGTGATTGTTTCTTGCTAGACCAACTCACCAGACATCCTTCAAGATAGAATGCTGCTCCACTAGTACTCTTTCTGTCATCAACACAAACTGCCCAATCAACATCAGTGAAAGCATACAAATCAAGTTGATTACCTTTAGGATACCATAAACCATACTATGTTGTGCCCTTAATATATTTGAGAATCCTTTTGACTGCAAGTAAATGAGAAGCTTTAGGAGACCTAGCAACTTGACAAACTGTGTGCATAACATTGGGCCTTGTAGTTGTAACATATAGAAGACTGCCAATCATAGATCTGTACATTGTCTGCTCAACATTTCCAGAATTATCATTTTGACTTAACTTACATCCAGTAACCATGGGAGTGCCAACTGGTTTACAATCCTGCATTTGAAATTTCTTGAGCATTTCATTGATATATTTAGTTTGAGAAATGAAAATACCTTTATCAGATTGAGTGATTTGAAGACCTAAGAAAAATTTCATTTCACCAAGTATGGACATCTCAAACTCATTCTGCATACTTTCAATAATTGTTGGCTAAGTTGATCATTATCACTGCCAAAAATAATATCATCTACATAAATCTCAACAATGACCAAGCTATCTTGTTCTTCTTTAATATAAAGATTACTGCTAGTGTTTCCTTTTCTGTATCCTTACTGCCTTAAGTATTTATTAGGCATGGAATACCAAGCTCTTGGAGCTTGCTTTAGCCCATACAAAGCCTTTTTCAACCCGTAAACATGATTTTCGGCTTCTTGCACCTGAAACCCATCTGGTTGTTCCATGTATACTTCTTCCTCTAATTCACCATTTAAAAATGCATATTTTACATCCATTTGATAAAATTTAATGTGTTTGGAACTAGCATAAGACAAAATCAGCCTAATGGATTCCATTCTTGCAACAGAAGCAAATGTTTCTCCATAGTCTATGCCTTCTACCTATGAATACCCTTTACAAACCAATCTAACTTTATTTCTAGTCACCTTACCTTCTTCATCCAACTTATTTCTGAAGACCCATTTAGCCCCAATAACATTCTTATTTAAAGGTCTAGGAACCATTTCCCATGTCTCATTCTTTTCTATTTGACTAATCTCTTCTTTCATTGCTTTCATCTAATATTCATCATTGATTGCTTCTTCAACATTATTGGGTTCAAACAGAGAGAGTAATGATACATGTTCGTGATTTGAACTAGATTCTTGCCTTTTGCTTCTAGTTTCAACACTTGCATTTATATCACCAATGATTTTCTCTTCGGGATGATTTTTTTATACCCTTTTGTTTGGAGTCTTAGATGGAGTTGACCCCTGCACCAAAGTAGGAACCAAATTTTCATTGTTAGCTGATTTAGCTTCCTCTATATCACTTGATTCTTCTTCCATTTTCAGTTTGTCATATATTTCATATGTCCGATGATCTTTCTGTTCAATTTTGGATTTTAAAAATGAAGATTCATCAAATTTAACATCTATGGCTTCAACAACTTTCTTTAATCTGAAATTATAACACTTATAAGCTTTTCTTGAGCATGAATATCCAAATAAAATACCTTCATCAGTTCTAGAATCCAACTTTCCCATATTTTTATCAACTTTCTTTATGTAACACTTACTACCAAAGATTCTAAAGTGTTTTACACTTGCTGACCTACCTTTCCATAACTGATAAGGTGTTTTTTCATAGTTATTTCTCAACAAGCTTCTATTCAGAATATGGACAACTTGAGGCCAAAGTCTGTTACTCAGTTTAGATTCATTTAGCATTGTTCTTGCCATCTCCATAACAATCCTATTTTTCCTTTCAACAACACCATTTTGTTGAGGTGTTTCAGTAACAAAAAAACGTCTTTTGATACCATTATCATCACAATACTTATTGAATTCTTTAGAAACAAACTCTCCCCCATTTTTTGATCTTAAGCATTTAATTTTCATGCCAATTTCATTTTCAATCAACTCTTTGAAAATTTGAAAACAATTGAATGTTTCCGACTTCTTTTAAATAGAAACATCCAAGTCATCCGAGTAAATTCATCTACAAATAACAAAAAATATCTTTCACCATTTAATCATGTTGTCCTCATAGTTCCACAAACACCAGCATGTACTATTTCCAAAGGTTTTGTTGTAGAATGTTCTTTGGTCTTAAACTTAACTCTAGTTTGTTTACCATGTTGACACTGTTTGCAAATAGAACTGGTAAGATTCTTCATGACATGTAAATCTCTTATTGCTTCCTTTTTGTTTAACTGGATCATATTTTCAAAGTTAATATGCCCAAGCCTTTTGTGCCACAACCAACTTTCATCTTCATTCCCAAGATAACAATTTTCCTTTTTCTCATCTAGTATGTAAATGTTGCTCGGTGTTCTTGTAGTTGTTCCAACTAACTGATTTGTTTTGGCATTTGTGATTTGACAATTTCTAGAATAAAAAATCCCTTTGTCACAAGTTTGACTTACACTCAATAAATTGTGTTCCATATCCTCAACCAACAAAACATTTTCAGCCATAATATTTTTGTTATTCAAACACACAATACCTCTTCCAATTATTCTAGCCGATTGTTCATTACCAAAAGTAACTGTACCTTCTTTCCCTTCATCAAATGTAACGACATTATGTTTTATGCCTGTCATATGTTTTGAACATCCACTATCCACACACCATTTTACTTTATGATCAACCTGTAAATCTAGAGTGCATTTTTTAGATTCTAAATGGTCACTTTTCTTTTTCCAACATCTAGCTTTCAAATTAGTGTAATTACGTTCAACGGATTTCTGAAAGTTCATTGGACAGTTTCTTGACATATGTCCAAAATTATTACACCTATGGCATTCACCATCAAACCTTAAAACATCAAATCTGTTATAGGAATTGTGTACACTGTTCAGAATGGTTCTATCATGCCTTCTTCCATAATCAAACCTAGATTTGTCATGACTATTATGTGCAATTATGTTTCTTGAAAAGACATTACAAAAAGCAACTTTATGTCCATACTTGTAACAAAAGAAACAATAGCCATCAAACCTATTCCGGTACTTGTCATAGCTTCTTCTATGTACAGTTGAAGTCTGATTTCCTTCTTGCTTTACTGATTCCATCTGCTTGCTAGTGTTTTTCACATTTGTATGTCATGTACCTGCTTTTTCAAAACTTTTAGTATTACTTGCATTGGTAACCTCAAATTTATAACCAATTCCAGTTTTGTCTTTTGTTGGTCTTTGATTACTAATAATCTGTTTCAAAATCTTTGAGTTTATATACTCTTCCAACTGGTGTGAGCTATGAAACATTGTATCCCTTTGTTTGGACCATCACACCTCTTCATTTTAACATTAACAATAATCACTTTTATTATTCAAGCATTTATTGTTAATTATTTTAATTTAGTGAGGGTGCTCTTCATAAACCGATCACAGGTATGGATCGATTTCTTTTTAACTCGATTCCATGTTCCTACAAATATTTTCTGAAACTGAGTTCTACAGAGGTGCTTCCCTCAACCCATTTATATGTGACCATAGGCGTAGAACCACGGTCTTATTAATTTAAGTATTGCCTTCTTCTTTCACCCTTTTCCTTTTGGCCACCATATGTTCAGTGTTGGGACCGTGGTCGTTATTACTTCGTCCTTCGGGACTTCAAGACTTTGCAACCTTTCAAATCTCTTGAATCAGATTTCGCCGAAACAGATCGGACAGTTAATATTCAATCCTCTGTTTAGATGTACGATATAGGCTTATCATAGGCCTTTCAAGTAAATCGTCGGTCGGGACTTGATCAACAATTGAATGGACGGTTCTTGTTCATTTTGGAACTTCGGGTCTTCATCCTTCATGACTTCTAGCTTTTTTAAAAATCTCTCGAATAACAGACGCGTGTCCATAATTTTCAATGGTTGAGAATGCTCTCGAAGTGTTTCTTTAGATCATACGACTCATGTCCACTTCAGAACTTTGAGACTTAGGTCATTTGCTGGTGGTGAAAACTCCCGAAGTAAAAACTCTTGGAGTGACGTAACTTACTGACGTCACTTATTGACGAGGCACTTCCTGAGTGGCTGCCACGTGTCACCTAAATTCATGTCTTACGTATGCTTAAAGTACCTATGGTACCTTGACACTTGTCAACAGTTGATTATGCCACGTGTCCTTGCTGATGTCACTGTTGATGACATGGGCTCTCAATGTGACACATATTCTTCTCCTTGATCTAACGGTCTTCCTATATCCCAAAATTTATCTCAGATTGACAACTGAGAGTGACTTCAGAAATTCGACCTTCGAGACTTCGGGTAATTCCATTTCTTCACTTCCTAGTTTTTCTGAAGTAAGATTCCCCGAAGTTTAACGTCCTCACAAATTTTAACCTGAAATAAATGTTGTTTGTTGATCATGATCTTCGATCGACGCTCGATCTGTCTGTGATGCTGCTTTTCCTTGGTTTAAATCCAATGGCTCTTCTTCTTTGCTTATCCTATCCTTCCACTTTAAAGTGATCCAATGGCTATCGGGAATTCGGGTATTCAAGATTTCATCCCTTTTGCCTTGCTTATCCTATCCTTCCACTCAACTTGATCCATCGATCAAGAATGGTCCTAGAGTAGATCAACGATCAGGGATGACTGCGGGGTCCCAACTAGCATGACGTTTAAAACTATCGTCGAGCTCCGCAATGGAAAACTGCTCGTTGGTAGTGGAACTGATGCCAACTGTAGATCTATTTGGCGGGTGTTGATCGATGGTTTAGACTAATTGCTGGATTGGAATTAGCACGTTGTCTAATTCTCCCTTCATGCTCTGCAATCAATCCCTTCCTTTGATCTACGCTTGCATATCTGACGGTCATGACTTAATCTAATCGTTTGGTGGATCAACCATAGTCGTCGATCTTTGAATATATAGGATCTGATGGTCTAGACTTATTGCGGGATTGGGAATAACACACCTTTTAATTCTCCTTTTTCTCTCCACAATCCATCCCTACCCTGTCATTGATCTGGAACTTGCGAATTCAACGGTCCTGACTTGATCCGATCATGTTTCTAAAATGTGCTTTCCCTTCTGAGTTTCATCGCGTCATCTCTTCTGAGCTTTGATCTTCATTTTCTAACCCTCCCGAGATTTAATCTTCGCATACCATCCTAATGTTTGACATCAATGACAACAATTTAACGACACTATGTCCAACAATATCCCCCTTTGTCATTGATGTCAACACTCCCCTTGTGATGATGCTTCTCTCCTATGAGGTTACTCTCCCTCTTCAACATCAATGGCAAAGGATTTATCCTCCTATGATCTGTCTGTCTATATGTTGTTGATCAATATCTGAAGTCTAGTAACTCCCCCTTGCAATCATACTTTTCCTATCATAACTAAATGACTCCCCCTCTAAATCTTCTCTCTCTGCTTCTAACTTCTCTTCCCCTTTGTTTCTGAAAGGGCAGTTATTTTTGACAATATCTCTAACCAGATGTATCTGTCTTTATCCAAGATGCTTCTTTATTGTACACTACTTCTTAAAGTCATCCAAGAGATTTAATATTTTTCTTGTCACATGACTTATCTTGCTGATAGAATGTATTCTATTCAACTAGAATTGATATAGTTGTCCAACCAACTCAGGCGCACATCAACCAACCAATATATCTTTCAAATTTTCTCTGTCACAACCATTTTCTCTGAAATTTTGATTTCCAGTCTTTTCATTTTCAGATTTGTGCCCAATCTATCTACATCATCACCTCACTGCTGCAGAATTTTCCATTCATTCCATTTCTTGCTCACATAGTAACTTCCATTTAGGGTTTTTTCCACTTGTAACCATTCTGAGACCAATGCATAACCTGCATTGTTCCTGGGAAGATAAAGACCTACAATAAATTATGTCATATCCTGCACGGAGTTATATCATTAAACCATGATGCTTTTGATGATCCTATTCATTTTTATGTGCTTCAATGCTCATAGGAGCATCAACAGAAATGGATTTTAGCTCTTCCCTAAATTCTCCTTCCCTTCTTTGTTTTTAATTTTTCTTTGAGAAGGAGTTTCAATGTACCATTAAAATAGATTTGAAAAATTTATGAGATAATAATCACTCAATTCTTCTTGTTGTTCTATTGTTGGAGATTCATCATCAATGTCACTATTATGTGCACTAGAAGCTTCTTTATCCTTGTCTTGAGATATTCCTCTATTAATTTCTATTTGTTGGGTAATGGATAATCTTCTTGTATGACATTATCAAGTTTTGGAGTTGTGTCAGATTTTTCTTTAGGAGTTTTCATATCTTGATTTTGGTCTACTTTGTATGCATAGCTTTGATTATTATATTCCTTATTAGAATTTTTACCCACCAATCTCCTATTATTAACTTCATCAATTTCAAGAGCAATTTTTACCCACAAAAACAGTAAGAGCCTTCCAAGGAATGTCAATTTTGAAGTTCATGTCCTCGGACATCATGACCCATCATGTTTACAAATGGTCTGTGATAAAATTCAAAATGTGTACCTTCCCTTACTTCCTCTATTTGCCATTGCCCAAAATCCAGCTGTAAACTTTCTTTAGAGAGCACATTGGTTGCTATGTTTCGTTCTGTGTAAACATGTCGCACATAATAACTTTCATAAGAGGCCAGTATAATAAACACTTATTCAAGAATAGGAAGGAGCCTGATATTGTGCAATTTCTATGTTTTTTTTATCCAATTTATAACCACCATAGAATCCCCAAAAATCTAGAGGGAGCTTATCCCTTTTTCCCTAGCGAAGGTCAATAAGAGTTTTAGTGACATCAGATATGCATAGTTGTTTGTCCTAGGTCCCAAACCCATTTTAAGTTTGAAGGAGTGTGTGTTGGATAAATGGAGGACATCCCCTCCTCCACTGTTTTGGGCATCATTTTGGGAGACCTTGTTGAAATAGGCCCATATTCTAGAGAAGTCCACCAATTCTTCCACTACAACTCGAACCGGTATGTGGTCATTCCCTTGAGGGAAATGAGAGAGAATTCTTAGGCCTTGAGAAATAACGATTTCTAGAGTGGAAGAGTGATCATTGAAAATAGAAGCGTTTCTAGCCAACCATGCCCCCTAATTGATCAACAAATGGAGGGATTTTATATTGCTATTTGTTGGGATTGTAATCCAATTTCTCCATGCCTCTTCTATATTGTGGCCTTGACACACACATACTTGGCTTAGTGCATTTGAGAATTTTGTCTAGATAAGTTTGACAAAAAGGCAGTGTAAAAATAGGTGAGGAATAGTCTCCTCATCGGCCTTACATAAAGTGCACCATCCCAGTCCTTCCAAATTTCTAAGCTTCATTCTGTCCCAAATCGAGATTTTGTTTTTGATCAAGCACCACATGAAAATACAAGATTTTAAATGGAATTTTACTTTCCACACCCCTTTCCACCACACGAGGGATCCAGTTGAAGGAGATCAATGTTGATTTGAGAAAATCTTGCTTTTGTAGTGTAGACACCATGGGGAATATGTTGCCAAACCAATTCGCCCTCCATTACTGTGATTCAGATGTGTCCTATTTTGAGAGATCTTATATAATCATACCATATCCTAGAGAAATCCTCCCCCAGGAAAAGTTGCTTGGCATCCTTCCAGGATTTACCACACACTGTTGGTTTTGTTCATATCTATGATCTAATCTAAATGATATAACCCTTGCTCATGCAGTTGTTCGATCAGATCTCGGGGAAGGATGTGGTTTCTACCATTGCCCGGCCAGGGTTCAGTGCCTAATCTGACTCAAGTGCCTTTACCAACACACCATGCCAAGCCATCCCCTACCACTTGAAATGATTTGATAAGGGTTTTTCATATAATTGAGCATTTTGAGGTCATCTTTGTTGGCCTTCTAATCCATTCCTCTACAGATTCAGGATTGATATATTTCTGTGAGACTACTTTTGTCCAAAGACTATATGTGGTGATCCATCTCCAACAATATTTTGCTGCAAGGGTCTTTGAGAACAGGTGTATATTTTTTAGTCCCCAACCTCCAAATAATTTTGGAGCAACCAAGATTTCCAATTTTACCCATGGAAAGACAAAGTGATCCTTTGTTCCAAACCATAAGAATATGAAGCATATACACCTTGCTTTTTCCAATATACCTTTAGGAATCCAAGCTAGAGACATCCAATACACCAAAATTGCTTCCAAGACTGATTTGACAGATTTTCAGAAGCTTCAAAGACTTGTGATCTAGACACATTTGCAGAACATTTAGGTCATCCAGATTGGGACACAATAATGAATGAAGAATATTGTTCCTTAATGGTGAATGATACTTGGGATATTGTACCTCTTCTAAAAGAATGCTAACTTGTTATATGTAAATGGGTGTACAAAACTAAGTACACATCATATGGAAGTGTTGAAAGACACAAGGCCTAGTTAGTTTCCAAAGGGTTCTCTCAAGTTGAAGGCATTGACTATAATGAAACATTTCCCCCCTATAGGCCAAATGAATTCCATCTGCCTTGTTCTATCCCTTGTTGTCTGACATAAATGGGAGGCCCATCAAATGGATGTTAAATCAACCTTCTTGCATGGGGATGTGCAAGAATAAATATACATGGAAAAACCTCTTAACTATGTCTAGAATGACTCCAGCCTTGTTTATTTTGTTAAGAAATCTCTTTATGGTATTAAGAAAGCCCCTCGAGCTTGGTATTCCATAATGGACAACTTTCTTCTAGACACCAGATTTTCTAGATGTCATTCTGACCCTAATGTCCATACCAAGAAAGTAGGAAGCCATCTCATAATTGTTCTTCCTTATGTTAAGTGGTAGTAACCCTAAACTTTTAACCCATCTGAAATCTATCGTTAAAATAAATTTGAAATGGTAGACTTAGGCTACTTGCATTATTTCCTTGGCCTCCAAGTATTCCAAATCAAGGAAGGAATCTTTCTTTCCCAATCTAAGTATGCTTGCGACCTTCTTCGTCACTTTCACATTGATGATTCTAAACCAACCCCTTCTCTTTTCCAATACAGAGTCAAACTTGTTACCACTTCTACTTCTCCCGAAGTTGATGCCACCTTGTACCGTCAGTTAGTTGGTAGCCTCTTATATTTGACTAATACACATCATGATCTTTCCTTTGTTGCTCATCTTGTTGCCGAGTACATGCAAACACCCCATGAAATCCATTAGAAAACAACTAAAAGGATACTCCAGTATGTTCGGGGTACAATTCAGTTCAAGATGCATTATAGCCTAGGGGGGCTGTATTGGTTGGTTTCACTAATTCAGATTGGGTCGAAGACCCTAATGATTGAAAGTCTATTGCAGGTTATGTTTTTAGCCTTGGTTCAGGACCTGTCACTTGGGCCTATACAAAATAATAGTCTATTTCTCTTTCTTTAGCGTAAGTAGAGTACCGAGCAGTGGTTAATGCAAGTCAAGAATCCTTGTGGCTTCAAGAGATCCTTTCAGAGTTTGGATTCCAATATTAGCATCCAACCATGCCCTGGTGTGACAATTAGAGTGCCACCAAGCTTGCCAAATATCTAATTCAACATCAACACATCAAACAGATCGAGCTACACTTGCACTTCATCATAAAGCTTATTCATGATTAATTTATTGAAATGCTCTTTTTCCCTATAAAATATCAAGTTGCATACATTTTCACAAAGTCTATTACATAAGCAGAGTTTTCCAAACTTCAATCTATGTTAGGATTTCAAGAATTTTTCATTAATGGGGGATAGGATCTAATGCCTACTTCTTTTTCCTGTTGTGTCACCTTTGTAAATCCTTCAATCCTATCCCAAGTTGTTCTTAAGGGGGGACGTTAGGATATTTAGACACTTAGGATTTAGTTAACATCAACTTGGTCTAATGTGTCATTAGGTTAAAGTGTGTTTCTTAGTGTGTTTATTTAGTATGCATTTGTAATCTAATGGTCACAATATGTTCCCGACGTAGAGTGATACGACGACTCATATTATCCTCGATCTTAATGGCTACATTGATTTGTGAATTAACACCCGATTGGTTTATGATCTCTATTTAAAGGACATGGAGGGTCATTTTTCGATGATTTATTGTGAGAAACTCTCTATAATCTATTTTATTCTGCATCAATAAATTTCTCCAAGTGGCCATGTTGGTTGGGGCCATAGATGTTTCCCCATAGGGGTTTTACCACATAAAAACATCAATGTGTTGATCTTTGATCTGGTTGTGTGAGTGTTTACTAAAGGTGTTCATCCTCTATTGGAATACATGTATTGTCGAACATGGGGCCTCAAAAATCCCTTTCTATTTTCAAAGGCTCTTGCTACAAAAAATGTATGGACCCTAATTCAAGGAACAAGTTTGTGAGTTCATGTAATAACAAATAAGTACATAGCCCCTAATATAGTGGAGGATTGGATTATAAATCCACTCAAACAAAAAAATAACACCTCGACAATTTGGATTTTTTTTATCTATGCTTACCATCTGGTTAGAAACTTGTTGATTTAGCAAATTGGAAAAGGGGATAAAGTGAAAATTGGCCTTGACCCCTAGGTAGAGAGCAAAGGTAGGCATAGACTTCCCCTTTAGATGATTTAGGATTTGAGGAATAAAGGTTAATATTAGATTGATCACAAAATGGGAACCTTCACAATTTAAAATTTCTCACTCCTCTAATGGTATTTCATAAAAATCCTTACCCTGTCTTCACCTAATTTCTCACTACTTCTAACTTTCGAACAAGTTTGTGTTTCAAGCAAATTTGAATGGTTACTATCTTTGGCCACTAGTTTTATCTCCTTTGGATAGTAGTCATTATTGTTCGAGAGCTTGAGCCATGCATCTTCTTCTATAAGTGCAGAAGTAGTTGAAATGGAAAAGAAAAAGTCATCATTGACCATATCTTTGTTTACTGGAAAGCTAGAGAGCACCTTCTGTATATACACATAAACGCCTTAAATCGAATACGTGATCTTGTTCTTGACATAAAGCTCCAATTTTTGTAGTAATAGATTAGGAGAAATAGTCATAGTTGTCATAATCAGTGCTTTATCAACAGCTTCACATGCAAAGTATTTGTCTTGAGATTCCTTCAACAAAAGTTGCAAAAGAATGGGATTAATGTAGTCAATCATTTGATCTTGGTATGCTTGATAAGGTCAAATGAAGTGCTTCTCAGATTCTTCAAGGACTTAAATATCAATGTGGTGATGTTACTCAATATTGGAAACATGGCCTTTTTCTGAGAAATTAATAATTGACGCACAAGGTTCAGTGCTCAACAAACCACAATCCATTCCTTCAAGCAGTTCTAACAATGAAATAAGATTAGTGTTCACATATGTAAGGTCCTTCCAACGAAAAGCTTCAATAAGCCAAGTGGCACCTTCAATCTAACCGAGAGGAATTTCATCGATTGGTACATGACGAATATGAAGATGTACTCCAGTCGGATCAACCCCAAAGACATTATTTAAGAACATAGGGCATCGATACTTGTAACCAATAATCACATCACAAACTACATCTAGAGAACCCTAAAGACTATCCAAGCATGCATTGAAACCTTTTGTTCTAGGTGGAAGCACATTTTAGGATAGGTAAGCTACATTCTTCAACAAACTGTTGACTTCATACACATTTTTGCTCTATCAAATTTGTGCCTTCTAAAAAGAGAAAAAGCCACAAGGATCTCATGTGTCGCATTGAATATTGCAAGCACTGATTCTATGACTAATTTTTCCAGCTTCCATTTTCAAACAACTCCATTTTCTCGTCCCTAAACTTCAATAGCAAAACTCAAAGGGTTACTCCTATGATATAGTTTCTCCAACTGAAAGCACTTCAATTGCCACATGAAGCACAATAAAATTATGTTTTTCTCTCTCAATTTATCCTTCATATTTAGGACACTTGTGGTTCATATGTTAGCAATATTTCTACAATTTAAAAAACCTAAGACCTCGCGCTACAGTTTGTGGTGTAATATATGGTGTTGTTGTGGTGTAGGGGACGTGGGCATCCAGATCACATCTAACAAATCCATGATTAGAGAGGAGAATACATAAGAATTTTCTATCAAGAATGTTTTAAATTGTTAGTCCAACCTATTCATTATTGGATTTGTAAGATTTGTACGAAATCTGAATAGCCTCACCAAAATGATGGAATTGCAATTTCATTTGGCATTTATTTGATAGAAGGAAGATGATTGATATCAACAATAACATGATATCCAGTGTTGTCAAAAAGCGTACGATGGATCTTTCCTCTTATCCACATTGATGTGCTAGTAGATATGCCTTGGGTGTTAAAAGGCCATATGAAACGTCTTTGGGCATTGGCAATTTGATCCTCGCAAATTGTGTGTGATTTAAACAATTTTTTCTATGACTAGTCTCTTCTGATACGCTGATGTGCTACATTCTCCTTTCAATGTTTGATATACCCACAAAGAGGTTTGGTAAGCCAAAGGTTAATCCTTTCATGCATTGGAATTTGATGCGTCGTTTCAAGTTAATATTTAATGTTTTCACTTGAATCGGTATTTAAAATGGAACTTCCTACACAATGATCAACAATTATTACAATATGTGATCTGACCTGAAATAGAGTCATGTGATTGTCTATATGGCCAGGTACAAAAATAACTTGAGAGTATTTTCCACCACTACAAGAATAAAACCACAAAATCATGAGATGCCAAAGCACATGTTGATCATATTCCAATAGAGAGTTCGATTGATAGAATCCTCAACCCACTCAAACCTTCCAGGAATCATTTTAGTTGCTATGCTTATAGTGCTTCTACAAGGTCATCAATCATATACACCATCAACTTGTTGTACTACAATGTCATTTTCTTACATATTTCTTCCAGTCTTTGGTTCTAGGTATCAATAGTGATCCAGAATCGAATCTAGGAGCTTGATGGGGCTCAGAAAGGCCTAAAAATCAAAGTTCTCATAATGGCTTCAAAACGGACGTGTGCATAGGCCTTGTCGACATGAACCCAACACAACTTGAACATGCTCAAATGAACATCTTATGCTCAAGTTATGACTATCTATTCGTTTTCCCAAACTAGTAAAAAGTCAACAAGCAAAAAGTCAATGTTGACGTCACCATGACATCATCATGCTAATGTAGCATTGAGACACGTGGTAGCACAGCAGCAGGCTGAATGGGCAGATAAAAATGGTCCAATCCCATTTCGACAAGTGGTAAATTTTGCGGGCAAATGAAAAGGTGCCATGTGGCACCCCATCATTTTTTAGTTGGATAAAAATTTTGGAGGCTAGAGGAATCGAAATGGTGACCTCTACTATGGAGGAACGTTTTTAGATAGGTCGGATGGCCAATGCACCAACGGTGGGACTTGTTATTAAAATTCCACTTTATATTATATAAAGTAGTGTTTAATGCAGAGCAGAGACAGAAGGGGGCTGGGGCCTAGCCCCGGCCCGCGGATTTATTGGCATATCCCACATAACCAAAGGCCCGACGCTACTCCACTTCACATTTCGACGCAAAGATTTGGGGCGAATTCATAGCACCTTCCTAACATATGACTCGAGGGCAGTGACCATAACCTAGGCGCAAATGTTGGGGTGCGGTCCTATAATATATTACCTTATGACCATTACTTGCGGGCTAAGGGCCAACGCGTAGCCCTTAGGGGCTGGAGCTTGGAATTTTATTGCCATGTGACCCTGTTTTAGAGCGTGCGCCCAGGCCCTTGGGGATAATTTTGTTTTTTTGTGACAACAATGGGTTTTTGCCTAGTTTTGGCCCAGATTGGGCAGTTTTGGAGATTTTTGGCCCTTTTTGGGGGATATTGGGCCCTTTTTGAGGCCAGATCTTGGGGGAAAGTTGGGAGATGGTTACCAACTTCATATCTATATAAACCAAGCCTTCTTGAGGCCATGAGAGGAGATTCAGAGTAGGTTTATGCTAAAGTTTTGCCAAGCCAAAGCCATTTTTATGTAGGGAAGTTGTTGAGGAGCGCACCTTTGCAGGCCATTTCTGGGAGCTTTGGTCATAGTATTTGAGTGTCATTTCTTCTGTTGGGTTCTTGAGATATGTTAGAACAAGACCAGATCAGGTTTGTAACCTTTTGCCACTTTTGTGATGTACTTATTTAGCTTTGAACAGAAATAAGAAAGCCTCACCCACTGAGACAAAACCTCAGAGATGTAGGCAAGATTGTCGAACTCCATTATCACATTGGTGTTATGGTTTTCTTTTGTTTTCTGCTTCATTTTAGTTCTGTACATGTTTATATGGCTATGATAACTTCTCATATCTTCTTCCTCTTTCATTAAGCTTCTTAATTGGTTAAATAACACATGCTTAATAACTCAACCATAGTCATGTAAAAGATCTTTTCGAATCAAATAGGCTTTCATCTTCTTTTTGGAAGCACCCAAAAGATCATAACGATTATATTCAATAATGTGAAGGCCCAATCTCTTTGCAACCTGTCTGACAACGATCTGTTTACCACAACCTTCAAGGCCGTGCAAAAGCACTATCCTCTTTAAATTTAAATGAAAATGCAGAAGGACATAAGCAAGATGCCAAATGTTGAGCTATATCATCTCTCTGTAAGATTGAAAAAGATGTAAACCTAACAAAATGTGCCCTAGTACCAGATGAGCAATTAAAGTCCATATAACTTTGGTAGTTTTAAGAGTTGAATAACTGCTAATAATAGCGATGATAGTAGTGATATCATAAGAGCACCTATGAGGGTGGAAAGTACAACTCTTGAAAATTCAAAATGGTCATATCCTTCTCCATGACGACTAAATTCACCAACCAAATCCCACATCTCTTAGAGTGTAAAAGCACCATTGATGGCTACATGATGTATAGGTACATGTATAATGTTGACCACCTAGTGATGGCTATAGCTACCAATAAATAGGTCCACAGGAAAATAACAGAGCACTTGCTTTTTCCAACTACAAATATTTGTGTCAATGTACCAATCATGAGTGTGAAATAAGATAGCATTATGAATGAGTGAAGTGAAAAAATGAGCCATATTTAGCATGGGTCAAAAACCACGAAAATTTGGCCAAGTACCATGCTAAACTTGCCGAAAATTTGTATTTAATATGTAACCTTAAACGGTGCAACGAAAGCTCACCGAGAGTGCACAAAATCTTTGTGCAAACAATGTGAATTGAGTGGGGATCTTGGCAATGTTTTGTCGGCTAAGAATTGTTGACCGAAATGGTGTTCAACATAACCCAATTACAATTTTTTGGAGACTCAAAGATAGTTATCCAATGAATGCATAGAGAAATTGCTCTTAGGAATTTAACATTAAGACCCTTCTATGATGAAGTTTTCATAATATTGGCATTCTTCTCATATACCTCTTTGTCTCACATTTACAGGGACAAGAAAAATGTTGTAGATGGGATCTCAAAAGATGTAGTTGGGATGGAACAAGGGACCTGGATTATTTCAGTAATCCATATTGGACACACTGCAAAATATAATCATGAACCATGGACCTAATTGTATCTATTATAGTTTTAATCTTATTTTTTTTATAATGATATACTTGCACTAATCTTTAGATGACAAATATAATGTATCTTTTTAAATGTCATTTTGGTTATTTTTTAAGAGTTTACATAAGCAACTAAACATGAGCACCTTGTTATTTTTTTGTGATGATGGATTGGACATATAAATGTCATGTAATGTGAAAAAAAACACTTATGAATGCCACGAGCACGTGACAATATGTTTTTTTATATTGATAAACATATAGTTTTTTTTTCCTTTGAAAAAAAAGTACACTACAATTGGTATCGTAGCTCTTTCTTGTGTCAACATGTGCCCAAGTTTTAGATAATTGTTTTCAACCTAGAGATGTGTTTCAAAGTCTTTAAGCACAAAGATCTATTATTTGGCAGGTAAAATTGTGGTTGGGAAGCATATACATAGGGAATACAAGTGGGGTCACTTGGTTCCACACCCTTGTACACTTGATATGACCCAAGTGGGGCATATATGGGCTTAAATGCATATGATAAGACCCCAAGGGGATCATATTCGGTGTCAAATGTATATGCAATGTGATAAATTTATATGTAATTATGGTCAACCTAATGAAGTGTCCACATGTGTAATGAGTGAATAGGTATATATAGAGATCGTGTTGTCATTATTTAGGGGAGGATGTGATTTGGATGTATAAATGTATAGGGGTACTTGGAGGAGGTTCTCATATTACTTGAGTTAATATATAACCAATCTCTCTTGTCTATCTTGGAGTTTTTCTCCATGCTCACATTTGGTGTACATGGTGTGTACTCTAGCTTATCATGATATTCTAAGTATTTATTACATAATGTTTGGTATCAAAGCATACAATCCTCGTGTTTGGATCCTTCAAATGAGTGATCTTGGTCTTTTCACACTAATTTTTTTCTAGGAAGTTTCAGATGGCTAAAGTTTTGGAAGCTTGAGGAGACATAGTGAAGTATCCAAGGTAAAAATTTCAAATTTTGGTTCATCGTGTTTTTCAAGTTACATGTTGTGGAAGTTAGGGTTTTTTACTAGCCCTAAAACTAGTCTCAAATAGGAGTTCTTGGTAAAACAACCATATATTATTCTAACAAGATCCAAATTGACTGCCATCGGTTGTCTTAAACATAGTATGGACCATTATTTTTCAGGTCAAAATTTTATAAGTTGATATGGAAAAAATGGACAAGTGGCAGCCCATATAAGTTCACTATCCTAAAAGGGATAAAACCAACAAGTTTTGAGAAAGTTACTATAAATTTCTCTTGGCAAATCCAAATTGGGTTGAACCTATGACATTGAAGAGAAGACATGTCAGGCTAAAATAAGTTGAAACTGTGAAACTTATAGGTGCCAAAAATCTAGATTTACCTCAAGTGGAAGTCAACCAACAATATAGTCTCCAAATAAGGGTTTTAAAAGGTATGCTAGCTTGAAATTAGCATAATTTTTTATTGGGATTTCCGATTGAGGTGATTCAAAAGTTCTTGGAAAGAGGAAACATAGGAGAATATGTCAAAAAAAGACAGAATAACTAATTGGTATAACAATTTATAAGATATTAGGGTTGTAAGTTGAGGGGTTTGGTTAGATCCCAAGTTAGAACTAATGGCAATATGGTGTAGCACCCCCTGCCTTAGCAAGTTCTGCACGACCTCCTGGTCTAAGGATCGTTCAAGAACCCCTCTAAGCCGAAGTGACTCCTTTGATTCCCTACTAGAACCTCAAATATTTGATCCACAGGTCCTTCACCTCCACACAGCTTTCAACCATGACCGCGACCTTTTCCCAAAAATGTGATTTCGGGTTTCGGGACTTCTCAAGTCCTGATGTCGAGAATCCTTGACTCCTCAATCTCTCGATCTCCAAAATGTCGATTTGTCAAATTGGCTTCACTCGTGGTTAGTCCCCTGGGCTATACCCTTAGTCCATATGACCACCCCTCATATGACCATAGTCCTCTTCGGGGTTCACCGACGCAAAGCGCCCGGCTTCCTGTCTTCAAGACTCCCGAAAAGCCGACTTCCAAAATGCCAAAATGCCTATTTCTCGGCTTTCTCTTCCTTTCGTGATTTCAGGATTTATGATGCTGAAATACTTGGTTCTCATATCATCGGAACTCCCGAAGTTCTGAACTCTGAAATGCTGATGAATACACCCGTCCTCCGCGTCCCATGCTATTCCTCAACAACTTCGGGTTTTCGCGTTTCGGGCTTTCCCGATGCAAGGTTTCCTCTTCCTGTCCCTACCCTCTAGACTTCCCAGTATCCGAAATACCGATACAGTCCTTTCACTCCTGGCCAGGATCAAAGGTTGTGATCCACTCTCAAATCAACGGCCCTAATCCTTTCGGGATCTCCATTCCTAGGAGCTCGGATTTCATGTTCTCAGGATTTTCGAAATCCCGATATCCGGTATGCTGAAATATGGATCTTGCCCTTGTGGCCTGACAACACTCCTTCTACGCTTTCGGGAATTCTCGTTTCGGAATTCCGTGACTCCTAGCACAACAATGCCTTGTCCTCTTGTACTCCCGGTATCTGAAATATCGAAGTACCGAAATCCTGAACCTCCAGTTCTCCTCCTCTTGAGCAAGATTGACGGCTCAAACCCTCCCTTGATCCAATGGCTCAGATCCTTTCAGAATTCTATGGGTCAAGAGTTCTAAACTCTCACCCCTGCATCTTCCGGTAGCTAAAATACTGAAATAATACTTTTCAGTAATTTCCCCGATGCCTAGATCGTTCCACGTGTCCTTCGCTTGGATGATCCCGATTCTTTCGGTCTTCGAGACTCTGCGAACCCAACGAAATTGATCCTCTTGTCTTCTGAATCCCCGGTATCCGATTACCTGGTGATTCCACTGATCTTCGCCATGTGTCCTCCCACATATGGACAACTTTGATTGCTTTTGGGACTTCACCAGTTGCGAAGTCGAAAGACCTCTCCGTGCTCTACTTCCCAATGTCTGAATCCCCAATATGAAAGGATATCATGACACGTGTCCTCCTCAGATGGACGGATCAGATATATTTGGGACTTCGGGACCTGTGAGTTCTAATCTCCTGGTCTGCTGTCCTCTAAACCTCTGAACTTCTGAAGTTCCAAAATCCGAAATCCCGACGCCTCTGCCCTGGCGAGACTTTTTTGGATTCTCTGCTCTACACGTGAGGATTAAACCTCATGCTCCTTTCGACAGATCTGATGGCTATTGGCTATCTGCATGAGATTTGATGGCTCAAATATTCTCTTCTCCTGTGCGCTCTCCTGCTGCTATCTGAACGTGAAAATTTCAACAGTCCATATCTTCCCTTCAGCTTGATCCAACGACAGCTGTGCTCTCCCTTTGAGATTTTGGGATTCTAAACTCTCCAAAGAGTTCCTTGACCTTTGTGACTTCTGCTGCTATGGCTCTATGCATGAAAGCACTACTCCTCCTGAGCTTCTCTCCTTGAATCCTCGAAGGATTCTTCGACTTCTACACTCCTTGCAGAGTCTTTGCATGCACGAAGGTGCTATCTCTTCTGAGTTTTTCCTGTAGCTTCTACCTCTAAAGAATTTATCCTTTTTCCTTCTCCCTTAGATGGAGAATCTGATGCCCTCCTGGCACTCTCTTACTCAAGCAACTTCTTGCTGAGTCTGCAGGGTGTTCAACAACCCTGTGAAGATCCTTCCTTGGACTCTTCTTCTATTCTACAACTCAAAAGAGTTCTTTCCTTATGTGCTCTATTTTCACACTGACTCAATGCCCTTTTGGCAGATTTCCCCCAGAGTTCTCTCAGTGACTCTGTTTTCTTCTTGAACTCACAATGGATTTCCTCCTCAATGCAACCCGTGCATCTACTCAATGCCCACTTGGTAGAGTTCTTGCAGAATCCCACGGTGGTTTTGTATTCCACTGTGTCTTCTTCTACACAGTCTTGCCTCCAAGGTGTTCAGTAACCTTGAGGTCTTCCTCTGAGTCAATGATTTCAGTTGGTGTTCCCTCCTAGCACGTCCTTGTCCAAATTCCACAGAACTGGAAGTGCTCTCTAAGAACTGACTATCAGAACCCGCAATGTTTTATCACGCCCTCCTGGCATGAAGCCTCAAAGAACTCCAACCTGAAATCAAAGAACTCTACAGATAGCAGAACCTATCTGTCCCTGTAAACGCACATATACAACATACATTCACAGCATAAATATAACACACATAGACATTCACACAACACAGACAATATGCAGGAAAAAATGCTCTGGTTTGTATTAATATCAAATGCCTCCTTTACAAGGTGTTCCTAAGCTTAGACTTTGACAAAGTCTTGGCTCCTTCTCTCTTCTCTCTTCTCTCACAGATTCTAACTCTTGCTACTTCTACTCCAAAAACAAGATCAAAGATATTTTACATGAGGGGGCTCTTCGAGCTCTTCCCTCCATCTCACCTACCCTATTCAATTA
Organism: Picea mariana; assembly: GCA_032191745.1. Taxonomy (NCBI): domain Eukaryota; kingdom Viridiplantae; phylum Streptophyta; class Pinopsida; order Pinales; family Pinaceae; genus Picea; species Picea mariana. The sequence continues at coordinate 110,738 of JASDQU010010464.1, read as the reverse complement.
CATTAACTCTAAAATTGAATGGGTTGTCTAGTCCAGAATCAGAACTAGATCTCAGCCTTACAACCATTAAAGGCTATCTACATCTAAAGCCCGCGTATGGGCACGACCTTTTGGCTCTAACATCCTTACAAACATTAAATGTGCTTGATTCAAATTCAAAATTTGAATATGAGAGGGTTGCACCTCTCTTCCTCATTGAATGTGTGTGCTGAGTGGGCTAGCTGGCTGGCACATGGCTGGCTTGCGAGTGATGCTCCTGCATCACAAAACCTAAATTTAGTGGAGATGAAGATGAAGGTGATTCTATGAAATGTTTCAAGTTGGTACAAGAAACTCGTTCCACTAATAAATTACTAATGAAGCAGGTTAAGTTATTAAGATAAGAAAATGAAGCACAAAGGATAGAGGGTGCCATTGTCTCTAAAAATAAGACTGATGATATGGGTTTGCAAAATGAAGGGAAAACATTAAATATAAAACCATATTGACACCCTCATTACCATGAAATATTTCAAGGAATACAAGAAGATCAATATGAACATTACCAAGGAAAAATATGGGATAGTCGTTCATATTCATGGTATGGGGCATCACAAAACCATTATTCAATAGAATATTATTAGAGACCAACAACTAAAACAAATTGGAGAAGTTACAACAAAAATGCATGGAATCAAAGGAAAGAAAACTATGCAACAACCAACTATCAAGGAAGACCAAAAAGGTTTGAGTTTGGATGGATGGATCATCATTGGTGGAGAGAAAAAAGCATTAACATAAGAAAATCATATTACTCAGTTTCATCACATGTAAAGCCTTTAACTCCAAAGCTTTGAGTACAAATATTTTTTAAGGATGGCACTATGATATGACCCATGCGGGGCATATATGGGGTTTAATTTATATGATAAGACCCAAAGGGGGGCATATTTGGTGTTAAATGTATATGTAATGGGGTATATGTAATAGTGGTTGGTCTAATGAAGTGTGTCGTGTATGTAATGAGTGCATATGTATATATACAAATCATGTAATTTTTATTGAGGGGAGGATGTGATTTGGATGTATGAATGTATTTGTTACATAACAACACCTTTATTGGCCCCCGGTGAGTGGTACCACATAAGACAAAATTTTCTCATGCATTTCATGTTCCACGTACCCTCGAGTATATCAAAATCCACCTAGGCAAAGTTGAAACCAGCTCTACAAAAACCTTTCAGTCATTCTGTCAGTATAGTAAACCGATCATATCACTTGGGGAGATCATATTCACATACCTAGAAATAAGGTAGCATGGATAAGGATACATTGGATCCTCCTTAGTTAGAGGACCTGTGAAATATCGACCAAGTACTATCATTGGAAATGGATGGTGTATTGAAGAAATATATAGCACCTAACACTCCTTTTCTCTTAGGAACCTATCAAACCTTTGCCTCTATAGTATAGGTAGAAAAATAGCTACATAATTGAAAATATAAGAAATTTGACAATTTTGACAATACAATGATCTTCATTATAACAATCCCATGGCAGATAAAAAAAAAACTAAATCCCACCTATGTTAGATTACAAGGCTTACTTGTGTAATAATGTCAAGTTGTTAGGCATTATGTTATTATTGGATGATGGTTGAGATAATCACTCAACCACCTCTTGAATAAGAAGTAGTTAGATCACAAAACCATTTGCAATCTCTATAAAATAGACATACACTATCTTAATGATGAACCGGAACTAATATTGAATATTTTTTTTAGCTCCTCTCATTTTTTATTCTTCATTGTGTTATCATTGTTCCTCCCATTCAACTAAATCTTATTCTTATATACCATTGGATCCACACTCTGGTTATAGGATATTGTGTATGATGACACTCATTGACCGAAGAAATCATTAAACTCTACCAAGGGATCGTGGGATCCGTAGTTGTTGAACTATCCTTTTGTGAAGAAGTGTGGGTAAATCTTATTCTTTGTGTATAATTGTAATATTAAGGATATTTCATGACACATATTTAGAGTCGCCACAACCTCATTTGTTGTTAAACGAAGGAGGTTCCACTAGATCCAAGGTTGTGGTCTCATGGTGTGGATCAACATATATTACTCTTTCAATTAGCTACTTTGTACATTCCAAAGATGCATGGAGGTGCATCTTCTTTAAATATATAGAAGACATGGTCTTGCTGTAAAGGATTGTCCTTTGGGAGAAAATTCAATCAAACACTTGTTGTTCATTGAGCAGTAATGATACCTAAGAAGAGAATCTATGAAATTATTGTATATGGTTTCAAGACATCTATTGGTGTAGTTGCATAGTGAAAGACAAATATTCTCACACCATAGTAGTTTATATGGAAGTACCTCTTGATTTTTTGTTGCATCCCTTCTAACGTTGTGTAGTTGACTTTGCTACGATGATTGTCTTTTGCTTGTTTTTACGAGGATTCAACAATTTCTTTTTTTTTAAACGACTAAGGGAGAACGTCCCACTATCAAAATTGATCTTGGAACCACCTATTCCTACATGGGTGTGTGGAAACATAAACAAATTGAGATTATTGTCAACAATTAGGGGAATCATACCTTCTTGAATGACATGAAGTTTTGGCCCTTCATAGTTATTTATGGGCCAATTGAGAATCCTATGATTATTGTTTCATAAAAAGGAGAAGAGAAGTAGTTCGCTACTGAGGAAATTTATTCGATGGTTTTGACAAAAATGAAGGAGATAAATGAAGCTCATCTTGGAACTACCATCAACAATGTTGTTATAGTCTCTGAATATTTCATTGACTCTCAGAGGAAGGCCACAAAGGATGCCATCATCATTTCAGGACTAAATGTGATGAGAATCATCAATGAACCAATTGCAACTACAATTTCTTATTGTGTGGACAAGAAGGCTAGCTCTGTTGGTGAGAAAAATATTTTGATTCTTGATCTAGGGGAGGGGAAATTTGATGCTTCTCCATTAACTATTGAAGAATGTATCTTTGAAGTTAAGACCGCAATAGAAGATAACCATTTGAGTGGTGAGGACTTTAACAACCATTTTACTCAGGAATTCAAAATAAAATACAAGAAAGATCTCGACAGTAGTGCAAGCTCCCTCATGAGTCTCATAATAGTCAACGACAAGAGGGTTTTTTATGGCTTCGATGTAGTTTTGGTAGAGATAATATCTTATAAGCAATCCATTGATATTACATGGAGAAAAGAGATATCAGGCTCATAAATTTAGCCCCATTCAAGATTCAATATGGGGTTTTACATAAGATCATGGATCCGAACCTAGAAATTGACTGTAACCCTAATGTTAGGCAATGGTTACTAGTGTTGTTGAATTGGATTTCAGATGTCTTACTTATGAGAAGGATCATTTTCCTAATATGATGGAAGTCATTGCTCAACTCTAACAACCCAAACAAGTTGAAGATGGTTGTCTATATATAGATATGTAAAAAAATACAATCATAATGACTCGAAGGGCCCACACTTTGAAGACATGGAGGAACACAATGGAAGATATATAATTGTTCAATAATATAGGATGCTTATGGATCAAAGAAACTGTACCTAGTTAGGGTTATGAGACATGCAAGTGGGGATTGTTGTCCAATAGTTCAAGGGGGACCCTAGATCCATAATTTTGTTATCATACTGAGGGTTATGAGACATTTCAAGTGACAATGATGTTTGATGATACTGGGAAACTTGGGTCATGACCACGAGACTATACCTTTCAGTGGAATAGGGAGCATCTTGAAGGAGTCTTACTAGTTCAAGCATTGTTTTAAAATATGTATCCTTTGAAGAATGTCTAGTTTTATTTTTAGTTGTGCCAATGTGTATTTGCTTTTAATGAGCTTTGTTTTCGGTGGTGTAAGCATCAAGAGGGGGTGTTATATTATAAATCTTACTTATGTAATAATGTCAAGTTGTTAGGCATTCTATTATTGTTGGATGATGGTTGAGATAATCACACAACCACTTCCTCTCGAATAAGAAGTAGTTATATCTTATAACCATTTGCAATCGCTATAAAAGATAATGCACTATTATAATGATGGCTTGGAGCTAACATCGAATATTTTATGAGTTCTTATTTTTTATTCTCCATTGCATTGTCATTGTGCCTCCCATTCATATAAATCATATTCTTATAACCCAAACCATTTCGGGGGACCTATTCAAAAAATACTCTTGCATAAAGTTGATTGCATTAGTGTGGTTCTTTAATAACCCTCCAATTGGACCCTTCCTGCCTATGCCATTATGGAGGGCCTATCCCAAAATAATCCATGCACAAGGGTGATAACTTTGGTGTATCTCTTCAGTAACCCTGTCAGTGGACCTAATTAATCTCATGATTGTCATGAGAATGGAGAACAAACTCAATAACCTAGAAAATAAAGTAAAAAAACTCCCCATATTGGAAGAAAAAAACAATAACCACACTAACCCTTTTCAAAACATTTGTCCCAACCTCCACTATGAATTCCAACATCAAATGTCCTCTTTCAAAACCTTCATTGGTAGTTAATTGAACATTTAGAATGATGCAATTGGGAAAATATATCATGAGGAATATTTAGTAGCTGGTGGTCATCGCAACGGGTCATCCTTTCACGACCCTTTGAACCAATAATATGGGTCAACCAAATGGAACAATATTTTTTTCTCCAGGGTATTGATGATGAACCATTGAAACTCCATGTGGGGGTGCTCAATATACATAGGGAGTGTTGGTAGTGGTGGCAATCACATAGGAATGTCTATGTGGGGTGAATTACCTATGACTTGTTTGTGAATTCCATTTATGCTATATTTTAAACTAATACCCATCTTTTAAGGATGCTAACCAAGTTGTTTTAAATTGGCATAGAGAAAGACTTTATTTTTTCCTACACGAGATTGGCAATCAGAACACAAGGTATCACTAATGAATTCTTCAAGGATTTTTTAATCAATGGTCTCAAGGGAGAAATTAAAGCACAAGCCTAGATGTCTTGCCCCATTATGTGGTCAAAGAACTCTTAGCTAGCAAACTAGGCTCAGTTGGTGGCCATTGCCTAGAACATATGACCTAGTTTTGTTCCATGAGAAAGTACCATTTTTCTTCCTACTTACCATTCCACCTACTTTTCATCCCTTATGGTTGCACAAATTTACCTTGATAGAACCAACAAAATGTCAACATCTCATCCTATGTTATCATTGTGATGAAAAATAAATAGAAGGGTATA
>JASDQU010010464.1:94775-105464 GCA_032191745.1 Picea mariana | reverse complement strand
AACAAACTCAATAACCTAGAAAATAAAGTAAAAAAACTCCCCATATTGGAAGAAAAAAACAATAACCACACTAACCCTTTTCAAAACATTTGTCCCAACCTCCACTATGAATTCCAACATCAAATGTCCTCTTTCAAAACCTTCATTGGTAGTTAATTGAACATTTAGAATGATGCAATTGGGAAAATATATCATGAGGAATATTTAGTAGCTGGTGGTCATCGCAACGGGTCATCCTTTCACGACCCTTTGAACCAATAATATGGGTCAACCAAATGGAACAATATTTTTTTCTCCAGGGTATTGATGATGAACCATTGAAACTCCATGTGGGGGTGCTCAATATACATAGGGAGTGTTGGTAGTGGTGGCAATCACATAGGAATGTCTATGTGGGGTGAATTACCTATGACTTGTTTGTGAATTCCATTTATGCTATATTTTAAACTAATACCCATCTTTTAAGGATGCTAACCAAGTTGTTTTAAATTGGCATAGAGAAAGACTTTATTTTTTCCTACACGAGATTGGCAATCAGAACACAAGGTATCACTAATGAATTCTTCAAGGATTTTTTAATCAATGGTCTCAAGGGAGAAATTAAAGCACAAGCCTAGATGTCTTGCCCCATTATGTGGTCAAAGAACTCTTAGCTAGCAAACTAGGCTCAGTTGGTGGCCATTGCCTAGAACATATGACCTAGTTTTGTTCCATGAGAAAGTACCATTTTTCTTCCTACTTACCATTCCACCTACTTTTCATCCCTTATGGTTGCACAAATTTACCTTGATAGAACCAACAAAATGTCAACATCTCATCCTATGTTATCATTGTGATGAAAAATAAATAGAAGGGTATATATGTAGGAACATAAATTATTTTTCATATATATGACCTCATCAAACATGTCTAAGGAAATTTTAATCGATGACATTAGCTTGAGATGGCCAAGAATCCACAGGATGGAGTACCCACATAGGAGCCTCCTTATGAGGAACCCCAGATTTCCTTCTATGATTTTTCAGGAATCGCAACTCCCTCGACCTTAAAATTGGTTGGATGTATCAAGCACTAGAAGGTGACTATCTTAATTGACAGTGGAAAAACCACAATGTTATTCATTTTTGAGTCATAGAATAAATTGATTTATTTCCATGTAGTGCACACTTTTCAAATCATGATAGTCGATGGAGGTACAATGAAAGGTGGTGGTATGTGTGAGAATGTGAATCTCTAATTGGAAGACTATTTCTTCAAATCAAACATGACTTCTATTGAAATGGGATGCTATGATGTAGTTATGGGAGTGGAATGGTTGCACATACTGGGTCTTATTACAATGGATATCAAGGAGTTATACATGAGCATCAATAAGGAGGATCATAAACACACCCTCAAGGGACTCCATGCAAGTTCACCAAAAATTATCAGCTCTCTCTATATTGGAAAGCTCCTGAAGAAAGGCCTTGAGTCATTGAAGGAAATATATATAGGATTATTCGAATGGAGTGCATATGAGAAATTGGAGGAAAATTCTTTGAACAATTGATGCTTTCTCTATGGGAGAGAACCTTTAGAAATCAAACATGATTTATGTTTCTCGAGTCTTCTACCTACATCATACTTTTTTTTATACATCCATCCACAACCAACCATATTCTTACCCTTTGGTAAGGGAACTATATCCTAAGTTTGGTTTCCAGTTAGAAAGAATATTCAGTAGCCATAACATCCTTCCATTCGGGAGATGTTTTTCCTTGATTGAAAGTAGGAACATCAACATCGACCTTGGAAACAAGAGCCCATGAAATAGGGGGGCTCTATCGACATCAAAGTTATCCTTCAAAGGGGAGGTGATGAATAACACCCCACAGAGTAGATGTGGCCCACTTAAGCATTGGTCGTGACCTATTCGGTGGGTAACCATAAGCATAAAGTTTTGAAGTGTCACTATCATGAGTAGATCGACCAATAAGAGATTGAAGAGAGCCACCTGAGTATAAGAGACTTTATGGCTAATGGTGTTGATATTATGGTAGTTGCGGGAGGTATCAACCTTCATGTGTAACCTATGACTAGAATAGAATATTCTGGAAGACAGAGAAACCCTAAATAGATGTGTAAAAACCCTAGAAGACAAGTCACCTTAGTAAAATAATTAATATTAAAGTATTATCCTCTAGAAAGACAACTCGACCCAGACAGTTGACAAAGAGCACTATAAATAGAGGGCTCTTGAGTTCATTTAGAACAAACTCTCACTCAAGTCAAGTGGTGCGCAAGTCTAGAGGAGGAGTGCAGCTGCAATGACTGCAACTAGGTATTGGTCTTGGTCTTTGGTTTGGGACTTTCTGCTTGGTGTGCTATCTTTGGAGAGAGGTGCGCTCTCTCTTGGTTATCTGTTGGGTCTAGTGTTGCTTCCAGAATCATTCTATCTGTCAAAGTTTATGGTGCTTGGGGGTGGTTTTGTGCCTATGGTTGGGTGAAAATATTGTGATATTGTTTATGGTTAAACGAGCACATCGAATATTTTAACAGGTTATCGGCCCATGCCACCTTCAGGACAATGTAATCACCAGAAGGTAGAGTGGTAGTTCCTTGTTAAGCTCATTGTGGCACTAGTTGCAGTGGCAACTAGGGTTTATAAATTTGTAGCTGCAACAAACCCTAACCTAATCCTTTTGGAAATTCAAGTAAGAATTTTGGTACAATTATTGGACATTCTAGTGCACCTTAGCCTAGTGCACCTCTTGGTATCTTCTGCTAGAAAAAACGTCAAGGTTGAAATTTTGGGTCAAATTCAAAGTTTGACTGATCATAGTCAAATTCAAAGGCAATCATGACTTACTCTATGAAATTAGAAAACAAGCTATAAGGAGCTTCAAACTTCAGAGCATGGAAGACAAGGATTGACCTCATCCTTGCCAAGAACAAGGTTTTAGATATCGTGAACGACGAGATCATGGAACCACAGTTTGAAGAAGGAAAAGAAAATGAACCTTAGAATGTTGCAACAATGGAGAAGTTCAAGGACAATGACATCAACGCTATGAGTATCATTGTGGACTCTATCAAACATCACTTGATACTCTACATATCTAATCTTGACTCATCCAAGAAGATGTACGATTCCCTAACCAACCCTTTTGCAGTCAGAATATTGGACAAGTGATGAGTTTGAAGAATGAGATTCATGACACAAATATGACTAAGGATGACATTGTAGCCTCATACTTTGTAAGGATTTATGAGTTGAGAGATCAACTACAAGCCATTGAAGAAGTCATTAAAGAAAAGGAAATTGTGAATATAACAATTAATGGTCTTTCTAGATCATGGGATGCATTTGTTGCAAGTATGAACACAAGAAAGGAGTTTACAACACTAGAAGAACTTTGGACCTGTTGTGCACAAGAAGAGACAAGGATAAACTCAAAAGGAAGATATCAAAAAGAAGAGGATGCCCAAGCCTATGCAACAAAGTTCAAGAGACATGAAGGTAAGAAAATATTTGGTTCAAGAAAGAAATTCAATCATAAGAGAGATATGTCAAAGGTACAATGTTTTGGATGCCATGAATATGGCCAATACAAAAAGGATTGTCCAAAACTAACAAAGAAGAGAAAGGAAATACACCATGCATCAATTGTCAATGATGAAGAACCTTCAAAGAAATCCAAGCATGAAGAAACATATTTCTCTTACTACTCATCTCTTACATGATCTCTTGAAGATGGCATATGTTTGAATGATAATGGAGCTTCAAGACATATAACATGTGATCGTGAAAATCTCTCAAGCATGAAGGAAAAGGAAACATCACATAAAGTGGATCTTGGAGACAACAACTCTTATGCAGTCAAGGGAATTGGAAAAGCTTCTATCAAGATGGAATCAGGTAACAATGTTCATCTTGGCTATGTTTTATATGTTCTTGGTTTGAAAAAAGAATTTATTATCTATTTCTTGCTTAGAAGACAAAGGAGATAGAATATCCTTTTTCGATCGAAAAGTTCTTGTATGGTCTAAAGATTCAAAAATAGAAGATGCTAGAGTCGTTGGGATACGTGAAGGAAGATTGTATAAACTCCTAGGTCATAATACTCAAGCTCTTGTACATGATAAACTCAGTCCTAGTGAGTTATGGCATAGAAGGTATGATCACCTTCATTATCAAGTAGTTACATCTCTAAAGTATATGGTTGTAGGCATACAAGAGATACAATCATTCCATGAAGATGTTTGCAGAGGATGTGCACTTGGGAAGAATATTAAGAAGCCATTCCCAAGCAGTGAGAATAGATCCAGGGGGATCTTGGATCTAATACACTTAGATGTATCTGGTCCTATTCCAGTGAAGTCTCTAGGAGGCTCTCTTTACTATGTAATGTTCATAGATGATTTCTCAGGAAAGACTTGGATGTATCTGATAAAGACGAAATATGAAGTATTTGGAAAGTTCCAAGAATTCAAAGTTGAAGTGGAAAACTTGACAAATAAGAAGATCAAGACGTTAAGATATGATAATGGAGGAGAATACACCTCCAAGGAGATCGTTTCATTTTGTAAAGAAGCCAGGATTAGGAGGGAGCTAATTGTCCCACACAATCCTCAACAGAATAGTGTGACAGAAAGAAAGAATCGTTCCATTGAAGAATTTGTTAAGGAAATGATGAATGATCAGAATTTATCCATGTTTCTATGGGGAGAAGTAGCTATGACAACTGTATATATTCAGAATAGAAGTCCTCAACGTACATTGAAGAAGATGACTCCAGAAGAAGCCTTCTCTAGAAAGAAGCCAAGTGTGGAACACTTAAGGATATTTGGTTTTCCTGTCTATATCCATGTTCCCAAGGACAAAAAGAAGAAGTTGGAACCTTCACAATTTAAAATTTCTCACTCCTCTAATGGTATTTCATAAAAATCCTTACCCTGTCTTCACCTAATTTCTCACTACTTCTAACTTTCGAACAAGTTTGTGTTTCAAGCAAATTTGATTGGTTACTATCTTTGGCCACTAGTTTTATCTCCTTTGGATAGTAGTCATTATTGGTCGAGAGCTTGAGCCATGCATCTTCTTCTATAAGTGCAGAAGTAGTTGAAATGGAAAAGAAAAAGTCATCATTGACCATATCTTTGTTTACTGGAAAGCTTGCGAGCATCTTCTGTATATACACATAAATGCCTTAACTCGAATACGTGGTCTTGTGCTTGACATAGAGCTCCAATTTTTGTAGTAATAGATTAGGAGAAATAGTCGTAGTTGTCATAATCAGTGCTTTTAGATCTCAAACTTTACTTCCCTTGAAATACACAGGATTCTGCCACTTGTCCTCTTGAATCGGACGGTGGGGATTTTCTTCGGATGATTCGGCTATAGATATTTGCTTCAGATCTTTACCCGGAATCCATAGATTCATACCACCTATTCTTTGGATCTGTCAGCCTATACTTACTTCGACCAATACGACACTTGAAATTTACTTTGGCTCTATGGATCTCCAGGCTTCGGTTGTTTCAAATATCAATTGAAAACCCTCGAAGTGATTTCTCCAAATTCAATGATTCGTCGACACGTATCCCTCTAGATCCGACGGTTGAGATTTACTCTGGCTATCCGGATCTCCTGGCTTTGGGAGTTTCAATTCTCAACTGGGAACTCTCGAAGTGATATTTTCCCGAAGTCTCAAATCAGTTGACACGTACTCCACCTGAAAATCAACGGTCGGGATTGTCTTCGGCGATTTTCACCTCCTCCTCATCCACAAACTTCCGAAGTTGTGGATCTCATGCCACCTGTCCCCCCTTGACGATGGACGGCCCCAATTTACTTCGAGACTTTGGAACTTTAGAAATTTCACTCTCCTACGTGTGCAACACTAAGACTCATGCACCTTGATTCGATCATACACTTTTTGGTCCTCTAAATGACGATCCAATGACCATTGTCGCTCTCCCTCCTGAGCTTCCGACTTCCTTCGAATTAGAATATTTTCTAAGTATTCAAAGGCCTTGACCTTTGTTTCTCCTATGAATCTGTCTCTTGGACCTCATCTGCACTTATGGAAAGTGCTATCTCTTCTGAGCTTTCTCACCTTCTACTCCTTTGACTTCTTATGGAATCACTTCGACACTTAGCCGAATTTCGGATCTGTGCACTCCTTGCATCATATTCTTACACAAGGTTTGTGTTCTTGCAGATGACTGTGCACGCCTTGCAACAGTCACTTTGCACTCCTTGCAAAGGAAAATTTACGCTACCTCTTCTGATCTTATGAGTCGAAACAAAATCTGTCAACACACTCCTTGCTGACTGTGTGCACACCTTGCATAGGATCGACGAAGAGAAACGATTGAAATTTATGCAAACATTTCAAAACTTCATATACTCATAACGAGATTCATTCATTCATGAAAACAACAATAGCAGGGAATTGCAAAACAAACACAACACCATGCATTGGATCAATTTTCCTCTATTATATTCATTCAAAAGTAAATGGCTATAGCTATGATAAAAAACAACAACTAAAAACTTAGAAATCTCCTACTAACTCACAACAGCCTCATTTGGGCGTACAAACCTATATTTATCTCAGAGGGTCCTTAGGGTTCCCCCCGACTACTCGTCTACTCGAAAATGAAAAAAAAAATAACTGCTACCTAAGTTCAGTTACATTCAAGACTCAGAATAAAAATTCCCAATCATTTGTGATCATTCAGCTTCCAAGCATTTGATCTTCTTTCGTTTTTCCAATCAAGTCCAAAATATTCGCAATAACTGTCAGCATTTCAAATTCCAAAATGATTCTCAGGCGCTGAGTTGTCCTGCCACGTATGCCTGCTGACGATGCTCCTGCATCATCTAGCCTCCGAATTTGATATGAAGGAACTTGGTCTCATGCATTATTATTTGGGACTAGAAGTATGGCAGAAGCATTGTGAAATATTCATAGGGAAAGGGAAGTGCATTGTAAAGATCCTTCAGAAGTTTGGGATGATGGATTTCAAAACCATGGAAACTCCCATGGTCACAGATCTGAGGAAGTTGAGAGACTTTGATTTTGATCCAATAGACTCATCCCTGTACCGGAAATTGATTGGCTCATTGATGTATTTGGTTAATATGAGGTCAAACATTTGCTTTCTTGTGAACATGTTCCAGGTGGAACCTAGACATGAGCATTGGATAACTGCAAAACATATTTTGAGATATCTTCACGGGACACTAAATTATGGTTTGAGATATGCCTCAAACAATGATGTACAAATGCATGGATTTACTAATTCAGATTGGGCAGGGAGTGAAGATGACAAAAATAGTACTTTTGGTATATGTTTTAGTTTGGGATCTGCTATGATATCATTGGATAGCATGAAATATAAGTCTATTGCACTCAACACTACAAAAGTAGAGTATATTCCAACTTGTGATTCTTGTACGGAAGCAGTATGGCTCTATAAGCTGGTTTTTGGACTATTTGGTCAGGTGTTAGATTCGACTGTGATCTATTGTGATAATCAAATACATGTGAACCTTTCAGAGAACCTCGTGTTCCATGACAGGTCGAAGCACATTAAGATCAAGTACTATTTTATTTGTGATAAAGTCCAAAAAGGAGAAGTGCTTCTTTAGTACATCTCCACCAATGAGAAAACATATGACATTTTGACGAAGCCTCTATCCAAGATAAAGTTTTTATATTTGAGGGACAAGATGGGACTCGTGGAGATTGCTCCCTTAATTGAAAGGGAGGAGATGACTTCCTCAATTGGGAGGGAGTGATGATATATGACATCATGGATAGTTAGTGTGTTGGTGGACAAACATTCTCCAGGTGGAGAATGGTCCAGGTTTACAGATTATGGGTGGACAAACATTCTCCCTGTGGAGAATGGTCCAGGTTGACAGATTATTTATGTATCATGGACAATTACTCTTCTAGGACATATGTACAGATTAGAAGAATGTTCCAAGAGAACTATTCTTCTAGGACGTATGTCCAAATTATAAGATTGGTCCTCCCCCTATGGCATGGCGTCCTGATTAGGGTGGTTGATATAGGAAATTTTATCTAGGACACATATGGTGACAGGATTAGAGAATGGTTTGGGGAAATCATTCTTCTAGGATGTATGTCTGGATTAGAAGAATGATCCCTATAGCCCTTGGCATGGCTTTCAACATATGGGAGGATATTCATTCTTCTAGGACGTATGTCCATATTAGAAGAATGGTCCTTGTGGCCCATGGTGTGTCTTGCAACATCTGGGAGGACAATCGTTCTTCTAGGACGTATGTCTGGATTAGAAGAATGGTCCTTGTAGCCCATTGCGGGACTTTCAACATCTGTTGGGACAATTATTCTTCTAGGACACATGCTTGGATTAGAAGAATGGTCCCTGTATTACTCTATTGAGTGGGTGACTTATGCGAGACACTTTTTTGAGTGCGTTGAGTTAAGCACATGAATTATTCGACATCATGCCCGATTACTCAAATGGAGTATCGCTTCGAGATATGATGTAAACAACGATGTATTTTGATGCCAGGATGTTATCAGATGATACTGATAAGTGATGATGATGCTCGTGACTTGACCTGCGTGATCATGAGATAGCCTGTGTGTCTATGATGATGCTACCTATTAATACCTCCCTAGCTAGGAGGGAGTGTTGATATTATGGTAACTGTGGGAGGTATCAACCTCCATGTGTAACCTATAACTAGAATAGAATATTCTGGAAGCTAGAGAAACCCTAAACAAATGTGTAAAAACCCTAGAAGACAAGTCGTCTCAGTAAAAGAATTAATATTAAAGTATTATCCTATAGAAGGACAAGTCGATCGAGACAATTGACAAAGAGCATTATAAATAGAGGTTGCTTGAGTTCATTTAGAACACACTCTCACTCAATTCAAGTGGTGTGCAAGTCTAGAAGAGGAGTGCAGGTACAATGACTACAACTAGGTATTGGTCTTGGTCTTTGGTTTGGGACTTTCTGCTTGGTGATCTATCTTTGGAGAGAGGTGCACTCTCTCTTGGTTATCTGTTGGGTCTAGTGTTGCTTCTGGAATCATTCTATCTATCAAAGGTTACAATGCTTGGGGGTGGTTGCATCCCTATGGTTGGGTGTCAATATTGTGATATTGTCTATGGTTAAATGAGCACAACCAATATTTTAACAATTGGTACCAAATAAATCATCAAAACTAGTGCCATCATGGATTGTTCACTGGTCCACTTTAGATGAGGTGCTAGAAGAACCACCAAAAGGAGAAGGATCATTAGGTTTTGAAAGATTATGATCCACTAAAATAGTTGGAGATGAATCCTCTACAATAAGAGTGAGGTAAGATCTCAATGAACCATGGGAAAGAACATTTTCAAAGGCAACATCTCTCCTTTCAATCACCTTATTGGTGGAAGGATCATACAAGTGATATGCATTGGGATTTTCATTGTATCCCACTAGAATGCAATGTTAGTTATTAGGTTGTAACTTGTTGCACTTTTCTTTAGGAATATGTGCTTGTGCACAAGATTTGAAGACTTTAAAATTCATAATAAAGGGTTTGTAACCATATCATTTCTCGAAAGGGGACATATGTCTAATATCTTTAGTAGGTGTCTAGTTGATGATACAATCTACACAAAAGACTACTTCTYCTCRAAACTTAAGYRCCATATGATGAGAATGMAACAYACAAYGAACTATTTMTRTAATKCHTMTATGTMTTYGATGTGCCACTTCATCTTGCAAGGGGACTAGATTCTATCAAAAAATGCCAAAAGATGTGAAAAATTAATGACGACCATTACCAAAGTGTATATCTCCATGACCAATCATGATAGATTTTATCCTATGATTGCTATTATTTTCCACCAAGGATTTAAATCCATTTAACTTCTCAAGGGATTTATCATTGGATTGAATAACATATGTCCAAAATAAGAAAGAGAAATCATCAATGAATGTGAGGAAATATTTATCCCCACCAAAAGAATGAGTAGTGATAGTCTCACAGATATCACTATAAACCAACTCAAAAGGGCGAGAGGCTTTCCCTCCTATATTTTTGGGAAAGGACTCATGATGGTGTTATCCTATAATGCATCCTTCACAAACATCACTAGGTGGTTGAATCAATGGAAGACCATCTACTATCCTTAAACGACTCATATGATGTAAGGTCCCAAAATTGGTATGAACGAATTGGTGATGCCATAGTTCACCAACGTTGTCGATATTGGAAACCATTATAGAGAATCCAGTTCACTTTGAAGGAGATGAATATTTCCCCAACTTATTCTTATGATCATATTCATCACAATAACCACAAGCAATCACACTCAATCATCATCTATGTCCTTGATAACATGTTAATTTGGCAAAAAATCTACCTTTTTGTTGGTGCGAGTGATATAATATATATAAAGAAGATTTGGTTCTATTCTTGGATCATGAAGAGTCACTCCAAGTTTGGATCATTTACTGTTCATGGATCATACTTTACCAATGTTGCTTTGAAAACTTTGTAGTGTGATGGACTAAAATTAAGGGGAAGAAGGAGTGTGTTACCTTACAAAGGAGCACAAAATTGAAAAATCATCCCTTAAATTCCTCCCCAAAATAGACAAATATGTCAAGGAGGCTCTTGCTAGTGAAGATAAGGGTAAGAAA
>JASDQU010010464.1:54396-64794 GCA_032191745.1 Picea mariana | reverse complement strand
CCTGAAAATAATGCACATTAGACTCTAAAACATAAAATTCTAAGCATGAATTTCTTTGTATGGTTTTGCAATTATTTAATTTTTATTGTATTTTGCAATTGATATAATTTTGTATTTTGCTTTTGTATGAAATGTTAAACAAAAGTTAATGATGAGTTAGTGAAAATTAAAAATACAATTGCAAAACTTAAAAAAAGAAAATTAAATAGACTACAACTAAATTTGTTAATATTTAAAGGGAAAAACCTAAAAAAAATGTATAACGTGGTGTAATGAGTCTTTTGTTTTCTTTTAAATGTTTCAATTAATAAAACAAAAGTTAGAAGTTAGACTAATAAACAAATTAAAAGAGAGAAAAGATGAATTTGTTTTTGCATTAAAACTAAATTAAAGAAATAAAATAAACAAGATTGTTTTTTATTTTTTTAAATATTTAAGAATTGTATCAAAGGAAATAAAAGATTTAAACCATAACACAAATAAGAAGTTATTTCCAAAGCCAAAAAGTTTGATCTTTTATTTGGACATAACCCCATACATTTTCTTATAATCTTTGATGCTTTCAAGCCCCTGCAAGGACTTGGACCAGAGTTATTATCTTTAACTACTCTAGATGGAATTATCATCATACATAGAGTATCCAAGCATAAAAAAAAAAAGAGAAAGAAGAACTAAGTTGGAAATTAAACAAAGCAATGATGGTGAAGCATAAGGCTACTATCTGCATAAAACAAAAATCGATTAGCATTGGAAATTTCAGACCTCTAATACAACAAACTTAGGGAAAAAAACCAGTTACCTCTTCGACACCATTAAAACTCAACCTTGATTTTCTCATTCTACCACTTTGCAAGATGTCCCTGCTATTAATAGCTTCATCAAATCCTTGACTGAAAGTTAATGGAGGATGAATGATTTAAAAGAAATAATCTCACTCAACTCTTTGCATACCTCTCTCCAAAGTTTTTTCCTCTTGAAGCTAGTTGTTTGTCATTTCTTTTATATCATTAGATGAGAAGTTTGAGTAATTAGGGGTAGTTTTATTTCTAACGAGTTGTAGTGAACCGTCTTGAACCATTTCCATCTTCTCTATTTAATAAAATATATATGAAAATAACATTTGTTGGACAATTTTGTTCTTATCTGTGTGTCAATTTTCTTTTGATGTCTTCATGAATAATATCATAAGTCTTTATATAAGTTGTTTCCATTTTGTTTATTGCAATTATGTAAACTCCTTGACATAAAGCAGCTGCAACAACCTGTGATAAGTTGGCCTCGTATACTGTAGAAAATAAGAAATAGTTTTATCGTCATTCCAACCATCATAACCACAAACCCATGTAGGGAGAGATTGATGGAAAAGAGTCAGCATCACCTGCAATCCATGAGAAAAAACCCTTTCAATTAAGCATTTGTATTAATATAGTGCGATAGCATTTTCAAAACCACCAGGGGGTTCTTCTAGCATTATTATGCTCCAATCAATACCCATACAAAAAACTATAGCACTCATATCTTTAGCTAAATGCAACTTTTGGTCTAGACCAGAGACTAGGATTTTTCTCTTGACAACTAAAATTTGGCTGAGCAACCACCCGTTTATGCTCATCTATAACATTTTCTAATCCATTCATTTGTCCCTCAAGAGTTCAATATAACAATTTCTCACCATTTTCTTTGATTGATTATGACTTGCTACATAAGAAAATGTGGGAACTTGCTCACGTGTCCACTATTCTTTCTCTTGCATTTGCTCACAATTTAAAATTCCTCGGTCCTCTAGTGGTATTTCATACAAATCCTTACCCTGTCTTCACCTAATTTCTCACTACTTCTGACTTTCGAACAAGTTTTTGTTTCAAGAAAATTTGATTGGTTACTATCTTTGGCCACTGGTTTTATCTCCTTCGGATAGTAGTCATTATTGGTCGAGAGCTTGAGCCATGCATCTTCTTCTATAAGTGCAGAAGTAGTTGAAATGGAAAAGAAAAAGTCATCATTGACCATATATTTGTTTACAGGAAAGCTTGTGAGCACCTTCTGTATATACACATAAACGCCTTAACTCAAATACGTGGTCTCGTGCTTGACATAGAGCTCCAATTTTTGTAGTAATATATTAGGAGAAATAGTCATAGTTGTCATAATCAGTGCTTTATCAACAGCTTCACATGCAAAGTCTTTGTCTTGAGAGTCCTTCAACAAAATTTGCAAAAGCATGGGATCAATGTAGTCAATCATTTGATCTTGGTATGCTTGATAAGGTCAGATGAAGCGCTTCTCAGATTCTTCAAGGACTTAAATATCAATGTGGTTATGTTACTCAATATTGGAAACATGGCCTTTTTTTGAGAAATTAATAATTGATGCACAAGGTTCAGTGCTCAAAAAACCACAATCCATTCCTTCAAGCATTTCTAACAATGAAATAAGATTAGCGTTCACATATGTAAGGTTCTTCCAACGAAAAGATTCAATAAGCCAAGTGGAACCTCCAATTTCACCGAGAGGAATTTCATCGATTGGTACACGACGAATATGAAGATGTACTCCAGTCGGATCAACCCCAAAAACATTATTTAAGAACATAGGGCATCGATACTTGTAACCAATCATCACATCACAAACTACATCTAGAGAACCCTAAAGACTATCCAAGCATGCATTGAAACCTTTTGTTCTAGGCGGAAGAACATTTTAGGATAGGTAAGCTACGTTCTTTAGGAAATTGTTGACTTCATACACATTTATGCTCTATCAAATTGGTGCCTTCTAAAAAGATAAAAATCCACAAGGATCTTGTGTGTCACATTGAATATTGCAAGCATTGATTCTATGACTAATTTTTCCAGCTTCCATTTTCAAACAAATCCATTTTATCATCCCTAAACTTCAATAGAAAAACTCAAAGGGTTACTCCTATGAGATAGTTTCTCCAACTGAAAGCACTTCAATTTCCACATGAAGCACAATAAAATTATGTTTTTCTCTCTCAATTTATCCTTCATCTTTAGGACACTTGTGGTTCATATGTTAGCAATCTTTCTACAATTTAAAAAACCTAAGACCTCGCGCTACAGTTTGTGGTGTAATATATGGTGTTGTTGCGATGTAGGGGACTTGGGCATCCAGATCACATCTAACAAATCCATAATAAGAGAGGAGAATACATGAGCATTTTCTATCAAGAATGTTTTAACTTGTTAGTCCAACCTAGTCATTGTTGGATTTGTAAGATTTGTACAAAATTTGAATAGCCTCACCAAAATGATGGAATTGCAATTTCATTTGGCATTTATTTGACAGAAGGAAGATGATTGATATCAACAATAACATGATATCCAGTGTTGTGAAATAAAAAAAAAGCATACGATGGATCTTTCCTCTTATCCACATTGATGTGCTAGCAGATATGCCTTAGATGTTAAAAGGCCATATGAAACGTCTTTAGGCATTGTCAATTTGATCCTCGCAAATTGTGTGCGATTTAAACAATTTTTTCTATGACTAGTCTCTTATGATACGTTGATGTGCTACATTCTCCTTGCAATGCTTGATATACCCACAAAGAGGTTTGGTAAGCCAAAGGTTTATCATTTCATGCATTGGAATTTGATGCGTCGTTTCAAATTAATATTTGATGTTTTCACCTGACTTGGTATTTAAAATGGAACTTCCTACACAATGATCACCAGTAACTACAGTATGTGTTCTGACCTGAAATAGAGTCATGTGATCATCTATATGGCCAGGTACAAAAATAACTTGAGAGTCTTGTCCACCACTACAAGAATAAAACCAAAAAATCATGAGATGCCAAAGCACATGTTGATCATCTTCCAATAGAGAGTTCGATTGATAGAATCCTCAACCCACTCAAACCTTCCAAGAATCATTTTAGTTGCTATGCTTATAGTGCTTCTACAAGGTCATCAATCGTATACACCATCAACTTGTTGTACTACAATGTCATTTTCTTACGTATTTCTTTCAATCTTTGGTTCTAGGTATCAATAGTGATCCAGAATCGGATCTAGGAGCTTGATGGGGCTCAGAAAGGCCTAAAAATCAAAGTTCTCAGAATGGCTTCAAAACGGACGTGTGCATAGGCCTTGTCTATACAAACCAAACGCAACTTGAATGGGCTCAAATGAACATCTTATGCTCAAGTTATGACTATCTATTCATTTTCCCAAACTGGTAAAAAGTCAACAGGCAAAAAGTCAATGCTGATGTCAGCATGATGTCATCATGCTGACATAGCATTGAGACATGTGGCAGCACAACAGAAGGTTGACTGGGAAGATAACAATGGTCCAATCCCATTTCGACAAGTGGCAAATTTTATGGGCAAATGAAAAGGTGCCACGTGGCACCCCATCATTTGTTAGTTGGATAAAAAATTTGGAGGCTAGAGGAATCGAAACGGTGACCTCTACTATGGGAGAACATTTTTAGATAGGTCAGATGGCCAACGCACCAACGGTGGGACTTGTTAATAAAATTCCACTTTATATTATATAAAGTAGTGTTTAATGCAGAGCGGAGACAGAAGGGGGCTAGGGCCTAGCCCCAACCCGCGGATTTATTGGCATATCCCACATAACCAAAGGCCCAAAGCTACTCCACTCCAAATTTCAACACAAAGATTTGGGGTGGATTCATAGCACCTGCCTGGCATATGAATTGGGGGCAGCGACCATAACCCAGGCACAAATGTTGGGGTGCGGTCCTATGATATATTACCATATGACCATTACTTGTGGGCTAAGGGCCAACGCACAGCCCTTAGGGGTTGGAGCTTGGAATTTTATTGCCATATGACCCTGTTTTGGAGCGTGCACCCAGGCCCTTGGGGAAAATTTTGATTTTTTGTTACAACAGTGGGTTTTTGCCTAGTTTTGGCCAAGATTGGGCAATTTTGGAGATTTTTGGCCCTTTTGGGGGGATATTGGGCCCTTTTTGAGGCCAGATCTTGGGGGAAAGTTGGGAGATGGTTACCAACTTCAGATCTATATAAACCAAGCCTTATTGAGGCCATGAGAGGAGATTCAGAGTAGATTTATGATGAAGTTTTTCCAAGCCAAAGCCATTTTTATGCAGGGAAGTTGTTGAGGAGCACACCTTTGCGGGCCATTTCTGGGAGCTTTGGTCATTGTATTTGAGTGTCATTTCTTCTGTTGGGTTCTTGAGATCTATTAGAACAAGACCAGATCAGGTTTGTAACCTTTTGGCCTTGCTGTGATTGATTCGTCGGATCTTTTAATGACTATGGTTGAGTTTTAATTTTGCATGCGTTAATTAACCATTTGAGAAACTTAGTGAAAGAATGAGGAAAGAAGAGGAATTATGACATCCATATAACATATATGCAGATCTGAAATGAAATAATAGACAGAAAACCATAACATGCAAATTGATAACGGAGTTTGACACAACTTTTGCCTACGTCTCTGGGCCTTTGTCTCTGTGGGGGAGGCTTCTTTATTTCTGTTAAAAAGCTCAAAATTACATCGCTGCAGTGCCAATTGGCTACAAGACTTATCTGGTCATGTTCTTCCATATCTCTAGAACCCTGCAAAGAAAACGGCATGCAAAACGGACGTCCGGAGATCCCAGAAATGGCTCGACAACGTCTGCTCCTCAATATCTTCCCTGCATCAAAATGGCTTTGGCTTGGCTTCCCTTCAACATAATTATGATTTTTCTATCCTCCATGGCCTCAAACAGGGCTGGTTTTTATAGATCTGAAGTTGGTTATCCATCCCCAACTTCCTCCCAAAATTTGGGCTCCAAAAATGCCCAATATCTCCCAAAAATGGAGAAAATCAATTAAAATCAGGCAATAAATCAATAAAAATCCCAAACTTTAACATAAAACCCACTTCTGTACAATAATAGGGGATAATCCCCCTTTGTCCGGCGTGCGCCCCCTTGGAAGGGTCATATGGGGCCATGTGGCCGAGCGCTAGCCCCTCGGGCTATGCGTTGGCCCTCTTCCCGAACTCTGTGGTCATATGTTAATGGCATTTAAACCGTGGGCTAAATACGCGCCCCAACTGCTGGCGATAGCCCTAGTCATATGCGCCTATCCATTGGAATGTGCCCTTAGGGTGCGCCTACCCCAAGGTTCCAGCTCCCAAATAAAAGGTGAAAAGGGTGCTAAATTCACGTGCTGGTGGTTATGAAAACTGCCCACGCCCGTGCCTCTTTACCTGTGGTCATAGCATTACGTGCAACCATGGGTTGGGGCTTAGCCCCAACCCCTTTTCTCCCTCCATAATATAGAATCAACTTTATATAAATTAAACTACATTTGTTTAAACAAGTGATACGTGGGCACATTGGTGTTGGGTCATATGTGAAATCGCTTAGGCTTGGTGGTTGGTTGTGGGTTCAAAACCCATGACCATAAAACATTTTTGGAAATTTCCACACACTGTCGACAAGGTGACGGGGTGCCTCGTGGCACTTCTCCATTTGACGAACTAATGCCACTTGTCAACCATTGACTGGTCCAGTTGCCTGCCACATGTCTACCCTGTCAGCAAACCTGCCCAATCACCACCAGCCAGAGAGTGCCACATCATCTACTACACAGTCAGCATGCTAATGTCATGCTGACATCAGCATTGACTTTTTGACCAGTTGACCTTTGACTTTTTACCTATTTGGGCTTTCGATCAGAATGCGATAAATTTCGCATACGGAGCCCATTTGTGGGTTCAAAACCCATGACCACAAAACATTTTTGGAAATTTCAACACACTGTCGACAAGGTGATGGGGTGCCACGTGGCAGTTCTCCATTTGACGAACTAATGCCACTTGTCAACCATTGACTGGTCCAGTTGCCTGCCACATGTTTTCCCTATCAGCAAACCAGCCCAATCACCACCAGCCAGAGAGTGCCACATCATCTACTGCACAGTCAGCATGCTAATGTCATGCTGACATCAGCATTGACTTTTTGACCAGTTGACCTTTGACTTTTTAGTTGTTTGGGCTTTCGATCAGAATGCAATAACTTTTGCATACGGAGCCCGTTTGACGAAGTAAATATATCGTCAGAATCAGGAAGACGAGACAGATGCAATGGCACTGGTTTCGTCAGATTCTAAGCACTTTAATTTTTGAGCATTTTTAAGCCCTATCCAGCTTCTGGATCCGATTTCAGATTAGTGATGTACTTATTTAGCTTTGAACAGAAATAAGAAATCCTCACCCACTGAGAGAAATCCTCAGAGATGTAGGCGATATTGTCAAACTCCGTTATCACATTGGTGTTATGGTTTGCTTATGTTTTATGCTTCATTTTAGTTATGTACATGTTTATATGGTTGTGATAACTTCTCATATATTCTTCCTCTTTCATTAAGCTTCCTAATTGGTTAAATAAAACATGCTTAATAACTCAACCATAGTCGTGTAAAAGATCTTTTTGAATCAAATAGTCTTTCGTCTTCTTTTTGGAAGCACCCAAAAGATCATAACAATTATATTCAATAATGTGAAGACCCAAGCTTTTTGCAACTTGTCTGACACTGATCTGTTTACCACAACCTTCAAGGTCGTGCAAGAGCACTGTCCTCTTTAAATTTAAATGAAAATGTAGAAGGACATCAGCAAGATGCCAACAAAGATGCCAAATGTCGAGCTATATCATCTCTATGTAAGTTTGAAAAAGACATAAACCTGACAAAATGTCCCCTAGTACCAAATGAGCAATTAAAGTCCATATAAATTTGGTAGTTTTAAGAGTTGAATAACTGCTAATAATAGCGATGATAGTAGTGATATCATAAGAGCACCTATGAGGGTGGAAAGTACAACTCTTGAAAATTCAAAATGGTCATATTCTTCTCCATGACGAGAAAATTCACCAACCAAATCCCACATCTCTTAGAGAGTGTAAAAGAACCATTGATGGATACATGATGTACAGGTACATGTATAATGTTGACCCCTTAGTGATGGCTATAGCTGCTAATAAATAGGTCCACAGGAAAATAACAGAGCACTTTCTTTTTCCAACTCCAAATAATTGTGTCAATGTACCAATCATGAGTGTGAAATAAGATAGCATTATGAATGAGTGAAGTGATAAAATGAGCCATATTTAGCATGGGTCAAGAACTACGAGAATTTGGCCAAGTACCATGCTAAACTTTTCAAAATTTGTATTTAATATGTAACCTTAAACGGTGCGACGAAAGCTCACCGAGAGTGCACAAAATCTTTGTGCAAACAATGTGAATTGAGTGGGGATCTTGGAAATGTTTTGTCGGCTAAGAATTGTTGACCGAAATGGTGTTCAACATAACCCAATTACAATTTTTTGGAGACTCAAAGATAGTTATCCAATGAATGCACAGAGAAATTTCTCTTAGGAATTTAACACTAAGACCCTTCTATGATGAAGTTTTCATAATATTGGCATTCTTCTCATATACCTCTTTGTCTCACATTTACAGGGACAAGAAAAATGTTGTAGATGGGATCTCAAAAGCTATAGTTGGGATGGAACAAGGGACCTAGATTATTTCAGTAATCCATAATGGACACACTGCAAAATATAATCATGAACCATGGACTTAATTGTATCTATTATAGTTTTAATCTTATTTTTTTTATAATGATATACTTGCACTAATCTTTAGATGACAAATATAATGTATCTTTTTAAATGTCATTTTGGTTCTTTTTTAAGAGTTTACATAAACAACTAAACATGAACACCTTGTTATTTTTTTGTGATGATGGATTGGACATATAAATGTCATGTAACGTGATAAAAAACACTTATGAATTCCACGAGCATGTGACAATGTGTTTTTTTATATTAATAAACATATAGGTTTTTTTCCTTTGAAGAAAAAAGTACACTACAATTGGTATCGTAGCTCTTTCTTGTGTCAACACATGCCCAAGTTTTAGATAATTGTTTTCAACCTAGAGATGTGTTTCAAAGTCTTTAAGCACAAAGATCTATTATTTGGCAGGTAAAATTGTGGTTGGGAAGCATATACATAGGGAATACAAGTGGGGTCACTTGGTTGCACACCCTTGTACACTTGATATAACCTAAGTGGGGCATATATGGGCTTAAATGTATATGATAAGACCCCAAGGGGATCATATTCGGTGTCAAATGTATATGCAATGTGGTAAATTTATATGTAATTATGGTCAACCTAATGAAGGGTCCACATGTGTAACGAGTGAATAGGTATATATAGAGATCATGTTGTCATTATTTAGGGGAGGATGTGATTTGGATGTATAAATGTATAGGGGTACTTGGAGGAGGTTCTCATATTACATGAGTTAATATATAACCAATCTCTCTTGTCTATCTTGGAGTTTTTCTCCATGCTCACATTTGGTGTACATGGTGTGTACTCTAGCTTATCATGATATTCTAAGTATTTATTACATAATGTTTGGTATCAAAGCATACAATCCTCGTGTTTGGATCCTTCAAATGAGTCATCTTGGTATTTTCACACTAATTTTTTTGTAGGAAGTTTCAGATGGCTAAAGTTTTGGAAGCTTGAGGAAACATAGTGAAGTATCCAAGGTAGAAATTTCAAATTTTGGTTCATTATGTTTTTCAAGTTACATGTTGTGGAAGTTAGGGTTTTTTACTTGCCCTAAAACTAGTCTCAAATAGGAGTTTTTGGTAAAACAATCATATATTATTCTAACAAGATACATATTGACTGACATCGGTTGTCTTAAACATAGTATGGACCATTATTTTTCAGGTCAAAATTTTATAAGTTGATATGGAAAAAATGGACTAGTGGCAGCCCGTATAAGTTCACTATCCTAAAAGGGATAAAACCAACAAGTTTTGAGAAAGTTACTATAACTTTCTCTTGGAAAATCCAAATTGGGTTGAACCTATGACATTGAAGAGAAGACATGTCAGGCTAAAATAAGTTGAAACTATGAAACTTGTAGGTGCCAAAAATCTAGAGTTACCTCAAGTGGAAGTCAACCAACAAGATAGTCTCCAAATAAGGGTTTTAAAAGGTATGCTAGCTTGAAATTAGCATAATTTTTTATTGGGATTTCCGATTGAGGTGATTCAAAATTTCTTGGAAAGAGGAAACATAGAAGAATATGTCGAAAAAAGATAGAATAACTAATTGGTATCACAATTTATAAGATATTAGGGTTGTAAGTTGAGGGGTTTGGTTAGATCCCAAGTTAGAACTAATGGCAATACCTAAATTTAGTGGAAATGAAGTTGAAGGTGATTCTATGAAATGTTTCAAGTTGGTACAAGAAACTCATTCCACTAATAAATTACTAATGAAGCAAGTTAAGTTATTAAGATAAGAAAATGAAGCACAAAGGATAGAGGGTGCCATTGTCTCTAAAAATAAGA
>JASDQU010010464.1:20738-31368 GCA_032191745.1 Picea mariana | reverse complement strand
GCTAATCCATTATAATAAAATTACATCAACATTAAAAAGAATCAAAACATATACAAAACAACAATAATTAATTAATATAAACACATTCATTTTCATATAAAAAAATGCATGCAAATGTTTTTTTTTTAAGAGGAACAGTTGGAATTGTATTATATTAAAAAATCCACCAAAAATTAAAAAAGATACAAGTGGCAGGGTGCAGGCACCTCTGCTGCTTCCCTAGAAGTGCATGTGTCTATCTATGCTTGAGAGAGATGTAACTATTGTTCCTAATAAACTACAATTCTGCCATGTGAAGATGGCAATAAACATATTTAACAACAAAAAAAATTTGCAGTTCATAAAAACCTTGTGCTAGATGTGGGGATGCCTTGGTTCTTCCTATTGAGCTTCTGGGTTCTCCTCTGTCTAGTACGCCTCTGCGAAGTGTTGGTCTTGGCTCTCCTCTGCCCAGATGTGATCTGAGAAACCTGGTGCTATAGGAACATGTTGATCATTGATGGTTGAAGAATGAAAAGTCGAGGGTAGTCGGGATTCATCGGTGCCAACAAAGTTTGTTGGTTGTTGGGGATTTCCCAGGCATTGAGTGACAACTCTAATCTGTCTTGTGTTCCGATTGACCCCCCTTAGGACAATTTTCAATTCTTGATTGTGGCGAATTTCTTGTTGCTGCATTTGGGATTGTATCTCTGACATGCTTTCGCAAATCCCCTGGTTTTCTTATTGAAGTTTGCGGTGTCGTGCGCCTGAGTGTTCTTCAATTCGCCTGTAATCTATTCGCAGAGCTTGGAGTTTCTCTCAAAGTTCTTCGACGGTGTAGACTGGGCAGTTTTATCACACAGTTTGTAGCTAGGATAAAAGACTATAGGAAAGAAGGCCAAACTGGAGTAACAGGAACCTATCCCACCCAATGTCACCATGGTGGGAAGGTTCTTTCTCTTTCAGGAGGTTAGGCCCAAGCGAGATGTCCCCAGTGACCTGGGGTTTTGAAGAGACAAAAGGGTATTAAGGCAAATATTAGATCATTCCCCTTCACAAGTCACCACCCAAACAGATAGTCCGGCCAAAGGCCAATTAAAGATAACCCACCCCCAAGATAGTATACATGCCTGGAACAAAGCAACAACAAACTGATATATATATGCAAGTTACATCTCAATGGGGTTAGTTTCTCATAAAATAAATGACTATCTGAACAGAGTATAAGCAATATGGCAATAAATGTTGATGAAGTCAATGTTTATCAATATAGCAATGAAAAGTTATATCACTTCACCAATAAATATTGGAACAATGTAGCATTCAACATAACCAATCAACACCTTATTCAATTAATTCTCAAACCATCATTCAATTTCTCTTTAAAAGAAAACGTTGTTGCATTAAAGATGAAAAAACCAATGATGATGTCAGCAACTTAGGGTTAGTAGGTTAGGGTTTGAAATTCAAAGGTTTTAAAGAGTGTTGTGATCAAAGTCTTACTTCAACGTTGGAGGTCTTAAGATCAGTGACTTAGGGTAGAATGGAGTCAATTTAGTAGAGGACGCAAGGGTTGAAGGAGGACAACTAAGGACTAGAGGGAAAATCTCTGAAGTGCTGCTATGGCAAGGCCTCAGATACAAAACCCTAGGGGAGAGAGGCTCACTCTGGTGTTGCTAAAGCAAGGCCTCATGCTCTCTCCTCCTTCCTCAGATGGCAGCTAGCATAAAGGATAAAATCAAGGCAAGAGAGTGTGATGAGGGAGAGTGTTGCTATAGCAAGGCTCTATCATCAAACCCTATAAAAAAAAATGACCCTAGGTGTAGATAACCTAGGCCTAGGACATCTCCTCCTTCTTGATCTCTAGAAAGTACAGCTAGCAAAGGAGAAGAAAAGGAGAAGAGTGTAGAAAAGGCTAGGCTCTTTCCTTCTTCAATGGCTGAAAATTTTCTATTTTGGGTGACTTGAGACAAGGACCTACTTGTGTGCTTGTCACCTAGGGTTTTGATTTAGAAAAATTCATAAGAAATATGCAAGAAATTAAACCACAACCATTCAATAAGAAGTTTTGTAGAAAAATACTTACAATTCATCAAAAATAACCATGCAAACCTTAGTTATCACACCTTCCTTCAAGAGAAACACCATAAATGCCAAAAAATGTCTTCCTTCAACATGTGTGCCTTATTAAATCAACAAAAATACCCAAGAGGGAACAAATTTCAGACCTCCTTATGGAGTGAATGAGTAGTGATGAAAAAATGAGAGTCCAAATCCCTCATTTCTACAAAGCCTTGACCTAATTTTACATTTTAGGTCAGGTAAAAAGGCTGACAAGGCCATAATATCAAATCATATTGTTTTTACATTAATTGTCAAACTGGAACCCTAATTCAAGTAGAAAATAGAGTATAATCCCCTCTAAGGTAGACCTTAGCCCCTTTTAGGGAAAATGGGGCATCCAAAAGAAAAACATTAGCCCTCCTTGGGCTTCTCCAACCTGCCACACATGCCAACACTGCCCAGTATGCCTCCCAAGATGTCCATAATGTTGGATGATTTCATGGCCATGATGGGTGACGTCCTAGGCCTTCCAAGGACAATGTTCCACTGAAAAGGGCCAATTCCCCCTAGGTCAGTCTCTGTCGAGGTGCCTTTGGTGGAACGTCCTTTTATCCTTTGTTGCAATGATCTGGATCAATATTCATCTTGTCTCTCCCCCTGATGGGGTCCCATCATCCACCTAGTGGGCTCTTCATCCCCATGGAGGTATGAACTGATCATCTCCCCATGTGTAACGGTCCAAGATGGTACCTGTCCGTCGGGCATGGTCTTGCACATCAAAGGCTACACCCTCCATGGGCTCATCAGTCACAAGGATCATAGAAATGTCAAACACATTTCATCATCAGTATTATCAAACATATGCATAAAACCCCTGATAGATCAATCAATAGCTCAAAGATGTTACATAAACCTACAATACAAGTCTAAGAAAGGGCAAGGCATCCTATTGGGCTAGTGTCTACTGAATAAGGAAAGTTCCTAGAAGAAACCCCTTCCAAGCCATGTAAGTGGATGAAGTGGTGAAGGGATGTCCAAACGGTGGGTGCAACTCAGGTCAAGGGTGTAGGATTTTATTTGTGGGTGCCTTTGTAGAAGGCGAGTTGTACCTGTCATGGATGCAAATTCTTTCCAAGCCCATTCATGCCTTTGTTCCCCTTTTTTTGTTATTTTATTATTTTATTTCTTTTTTGTTTGTTCAAGAGATAATCAGGGGACACTGCCTTGGCATGGTGACCAGAGTTGATAGCGTTAACCACAAGTACTTTCACAGAGATGAGAAGGTTGTCTCATGATGAGACCCCCTTTCCCTTGGCCATGCAACCAAGAGTCACTGCCCTGGCATGGTAACCAGCTGGTGGCAATGTCATACTGCTAGGTACCCATGGACCTAATAGGCTGGCTCGTGATGAGACCCCCTATCCTCTGACTAGGTCTTGTTTTATTATTTTTTCGGGTCCCTCTTGTTTCTTGTCGAGAAGCCTTTTATTGCTTTCTCAAGGATCCTTGGGTGAAGCATCTGAAGGTTTTATTCTTAGGCTTTTATCTTTTACCAGCTTTCTTTTACCTCCTGGGCATTTAGCCCCTTATTCCCACTAGAAAAGATGCAACACTAGAAATAGGTCAACCCGGTGCCCGGACAAGGGGAATGGGGCAGATGAGAGGGAAACCAGATGGAAAAGTGAAACTGTGAATGGAACGGGTGATGGATTCTCAGAGACAACCCCCAGTGGCTAACCAAAACAATAGACACAGTCTTACTAAGACACCCTGTCAATCCTCAAAACATGGTCAAGTGGGAAAGTGTAAGATCCAAGTAGTTGTTAGAAATAAAAGGAATCAAATGCATATAATCAATGGTTTTGATGATCAAAGTGACACATACCATTATACCT
Organism: Picea mariana; assembly: GCA_032191745.1. Lineage (NCBI taxonomy): Eukaryota > Viridiplantae > Streptophyta > Pinopsida > Pinales > Pinaceae > Picea > Picea mariana. The sequence goes on along the minus strand of JASDQU010010464.1, from coordinate 27,430 downwards.
GGACTAATTACCTCATGAAGCAAGAACCTTCTTTGACACAAGACCAAGCTGATGGTGGTGGAAGCTGCTACTACTGACAGGATGAAGAATCTAGAAGAGAAAAAGATGGGCCCTCTAGGGCCATGCTAAAGTCAATATTGCTCTCAGTACTCCATGTCTAGGACCTGTGGGCCTCGAGACATGATCTCCTAGTTATCCCTAAAAGTGGGGGATAACATCTGGCTCCAACTCGGGGACATGTGCTCACTGTAGAGGGCATGAGAATATCAACATCTCTGGCAAAACCTTTTGACTTGCTTGATATCAAGTAGAAGTATCAACAACAAAAACGGGGTGGTAATGCCACCCCAACATGCATATATATAAAGACTAAAATAAAAAAATCAATAAGGTGAATGTGAAAGAAAACTATATGCAATGCAAATGGTATAATACATGAATGAAAAATGCCTACTTACCTGTACTTACCTGTGAAGTCAAGTTGACGGTGGATGGTAATGCTTGATGTGTAAAGATTTTACCGACAGTATTAGGGATTCTCCCTCCATAGTGCCCAGGTTGAAAGAGTTTGTACCTGCATGACTCAATATTTTATAAGGACCTGTCCAGAAACTGTCAAATTTCTTGTGCATACCGGGTTTTTCCTTTCTTTTATCCCATAATAGTATGAGGTCTCCTTTGGCGAAGCTTCTTTCTTTATCTTTGTGATCAAAGGTACTTTTTATCTTTTCCTGGTTTCTTTCCATCTAACCAAGGGCCTTTCATCGGGTCTCATCGAATTCTATTAGTTGATCGATTCACCCTTGTATTGCTTCCTCGTCCGTAGCATATTGTTGGGTGAAGCAGAGTATAGGAATTTAGAGGGTCACTGGGAGTTTTTCTTCTAACCCATATACCAAATCAAAAGGGGTTCTTCATGTGGTTGTTATTCTATCTTCCCATACTGCATACTTGATTTTTCTATCCCAAGCTTTCTTATTTTCCCCCACGATCTTCTTTAGGATATTCATAAGGTTTTTATTGCTTGATTCTGCCAATCCATTACCTCATGGATAGTAATTGAAGGAATGTGATAGGACAATGCTATACTTGAAGAAAAAATTATGTCAGATCATGTGAACTAAAGGCTTTGGCATTATCTGTAGTAATTTTGGAAGGGATACCGAACCTAGTTATAATTCGTTCTTCTAGGAAATTCATGACTACTTCTTCGGTGGATTTATTTGTGGGAGTGGATTAAACCCATCTGGTGAAGTAGTCTGTGGCTGTTAAGATCCACCAGTATCCATTACTTGAATTGTCTTTAAACTCACCAATGAAATCTAATCCCCGTTGTTGAAAAGGTGCTTCTATTACCATGGGTTTTAAGGGTTGTGCTGGGAGTTTTGGTTTACCAGAGAAGTATTGACAAGGTTGACATGACCAGACATATTAGTGAGTATCTGAAAACAGTGTTGGCCAATAATACCCAGCCCTTAAAAAAATTTGAGCAGTAGTGCGGGCTGCAAAGTGTCCACTACAATATCCAGAGTGCAATTCCTCTAGTAATTTCTTTGCTTCTTCTTTATTGACACATCTAAGTATGATCCCATTGGAATATTTCCAACCTAGGTCATCTTCGGTCAAACAAATATTTCATTTATTTTAGCCTCAAAGCCCTTATTTTGTAGTCTACCAAGTGATATGGACAAGACAATTTTTTTAGATAATAAACAATATCAGAGTACCACTCGTCATGTTCTAGTTCACTGACTACCACGTTTACTTGTTCAGTATCGTCCTTTTGTATGGCTTCTTGGTTTCTCTCAGTTATCATTTGGGCCAAACCTTGTCCCTTTATTATGTTGGTGGGTTTTATTTCTAGGTCATACTCTTGGATTTTAGAAACCCACTTCCCCCTAGTTCCCATGAAATCCTACTGTGAGAGAACATCTTTTACTGCTGGGTAAGGAACATAGGCCTTAATTTTGTTGCAACTAATGTAATTTATGAAATGCTTAAGAGATTTTACCAAATCATATGCTTTCTTCTCATTGATTGTGTAATTCAGCTCAGAATCTCTAAGGACCTTGCTCATAAAAGCTACAGGGTGTTCATAATCGTCAACGTCCTTTTGCATCAGAACACCTGCAATGGTATCTTGGGAGGCAAAAGAGAAAATGATGAAATCCTTTGAGAAATTAGGGTTGATCAAGATAGGGACCTTGGATATGGCATCCTTTATATCCTTGAAAGACTTAATGGCATTGTCATCCCATCTAAAAGTAACATCCTTTTTAAGCAAAATACTCATGGGTTTTATCCTTTCGGCAAAGTTTGGAATGAATCTTCTGATAAAATTGATCTTTCTGAAAAAGGATTGTATGGATTTTTTGTTGATCGGGGGATGGACATCTTTTATAGATTGGAACATCTTAAGCTCAATGGAGAGCCCCCCTTTCAAGGCCACGTGACCCAAAAGTTTCCCCTCATCGATCCCAAAAACAGACTTCTTGGGGTTCAGGGAGATGCCATACTTTCTACATCGATCGAAAACAATCATGAGGTGTGAGAGGTGATCCTTTCTGTCCTTTGACACAACAGTGAGGTCTTATTGGTAGATTTCTATGATTTTTTGTATAAGATCCCTGAAGGCAAAGTCCATTTCTCTTTGAAAGGTAGCACCGACGTTCATAAGGCCAAAGGGTCTCCTTAGGTACATGAAGGTTCCCCAAGGTGTGGTAAACGTTGTTTTAAGTTGGTCTTCCCTTTTAAGGAGGACTTGGTTGTATCTAGAAAAACCATTCAACATGGACATCATACTCGCCCCTGTGACTCTTTGTAGCAGATGTTCCATGTTTGGGAGAGGATAGTTGTCCTTTAAGGATGACTGGTTGAGGTTGCGAAAATCAACACATAAATGTATTTCACCGGTATTCTTTTGGACGACTACCAAGTTTGACATCCAAAATGAATATATAATAGGAGTTATGATACCAGCGTCAACCATTTTCAGTTTCGGGCTCAATTATTTTATGGTGATAATTTATGCTAGGAGGAGGGTGCACGTGTTGAGAGGACTGACAGTTGCCTGGTAGAAGATCTTCTTGGAGGATTCGAGATCTAACAGTTTCAGTGGAGAGGCATCATAGGAGAGGACCTTCTTGTGGTGGGATTTCTTCATTGGGTACCAGATGATCTAGGGTGCTTCAATTCAGTGCAGAGGGCAACAAAGGGAGAGGGCACACCACAGTTTGGGAACTTCTTTCTTTGGTTCTTGTGGCAAGGCTCGTGAGGAGATTTCTATGTATACATATTCCAATGTATTTCATTACTTGTTGTATCTCTTTTTTTGATCATCATTTATAGACATATATCCCAAACTGGTTTTCTCCGGGGGAGTTTTATCCAGGGTCATGTTGACCAAAAATACTTATGTACAAAAATGCATGTGTTAGTTTCTTATATTTGCTTATTATCAGTTATAAATATCTTTAGGTGTGTTGTACTTATTTTAGTATGAATGTGCTAACTTTTGGTTACTAAAACTACATGCTAGAGCACCTAAAATTGGAAGTGCAACTGTAACAAATCAACAAGAAGTTACTGAACAGTTTGTTGTCCTAAAACAACAGAAAACCATTGATAGACAGTTGAAACTTAGAGCTAATCTGAGGTCAAAGACATACCCAGTTAGCATGCTTGATAGGACCTGAAAATCTTCATGGTATCAGAGCCGAGGTGGCTGATTTTTGAGCAGTTTGGACAGCATATGTGTTGGATATAATATACATCTTCTTGGCAGATTTTTGTGGACAACCATTGACTCCTTCAGTGGTTATTAGAGGGAATATTTTTGCAGAGGAAAGTTGGACAGTTTTGACACTTGAGGACAATCTCTTTTCACACATGAGTGGACAAGAGTGAGACTGTAGTTGACAACCTCTTTTCACACCTGTGTTGACAGGAGTGAGGTCGTGGTTTCTCTTGCCTTTTTTCACACCTGTGTTGATAGGAGTGAGGCAACGTTCCTTTACATTGGGAGCATCAGAGTGAGCATAGTTGGCAAACATTTCAGTATCTCAGATGCATGTGGAGGACATGCTAGACGGGGCTAGCAATTGGTCGCCTTGGAAGGCGAGGATGGTCTTTGTCCAAGAGGACCTCGAGCTATGGGTCATAGTCAAGGCAATTATTCCTCCCATTCCTGTCACTACACCTGCCTTGGTGGTAGAGTTCAGGAGGAGGAACAATAAGGCAAAGAGGATCATTCGTGATGTTGTGAGAGATCATATTATTCCCCACTTGACTGGGAATACTTGTGCATGCGAGATGTGGGCATCTCTGTGCAATTTGTACGAGAGCTCTAATGAGAATTGGAAGATGGTTCTTCATGACCGACTGAGGGGCATTTACATGCTCGAGGATGAGTCAGTTACTTCATTACTTGGTCTCTACACTCATATCAAAGACGATCTGGCAGTTGTCGAAGAGATTGTGAACCCTAACTCTTTGGTGAGGCAAGATATGAATAGCTTCACCAAACTATGGGGTCCATTTGTACGGGGCATTGTTTCTAGGGAGGTTATTCTTACATGGGAGAGGATGTGGGATGACTTTATCTAGGAGGAGATTAGGCTAGCATTCGAGGCTTCTAGACAATAGTAGGAGCAGCTACAGATTTGGCAGGGTGTTGAGGACCTTGCTCTTTGGACAAAGGGCAAGAAGAAGAAGGGTCCCAAATTTGGGGGCCCACCATAGGGAGGAGAGAGAAGCAGCAGCAGTGGGCATAGAAGATACATGAGACCAGTGAGATGATTTGCTTGTGGAGAGATGGGTCACTATGTAGGACAGTGTCCCAAGAAGAAGAAGAAGAAGTCGAATGGGTCAGCAATGACAACAGAGATAGAGTTCGAGGAGAAGTTTGCATGAGAGTGTGAATTCTTGACTACTATATATTCCATTACACCATCCAACACTAGATGGGGAGACAGAGTTGATGAGGATAGATTGACTCACAGTAGTGATTCAATGGGAGATGAGACTCAAAGTCCCTGGACATCTTTAGAGTGGGTGACTGGTCCACCCAGTATAGTTTTAGTTTCAGAGCAACCGAGTAGACAAAGAGTTGGTGCTACAACTTCAGAGCATCAGAGGTTGATGAGGAGGAGGAGCAGGGCACCATAGAGGCTTGAGCCTCACTTAGCTTATGAGATAAGCAGATCAGGTTCTAGATCCACTTCAGGTGGAAGTGACTTGGTGAGAGGCCAAGTTGATGACTCTTGGTGAGAGACCAAGAGGGGGAGACTCTTGGTGAGATGCCAAGAGAGAGACTATTCATGAGAGGCCAAGAGTAGGTGGAAATCCTTGGTGGGAGACCAAGGTGGAGATCTTCGGTGTGATGTCGAGATCTAGGTGATATTGGATAGATGGAGAGTCAGTTCCATTTATAGATCATACATATTGAGCAGATTTGTGACAGAGTCCACTTTCAGTGATCAGGGTACAACCATACTCACCGAGCATATGCCAGGAGGCAACCATGTCCACTATAGGGATGATATTGGTGGTGACGAGAACTTTCCTCAGTAGGAGGGAGTGTTGAGATTTGGGTACCTTAGAAAGTGGTCCCCATGTGCTTATGAGTCTCTAAGCACGAAGGGGAAGAATATTACCCTTATACTTTACTTTATCATTCTAATTTCACTTTGACTTAGGAGATTTAAGTCAAAAGTGAAATATGTCACCTAAGTCATAAAGTGACAATTAATTCACAATGTGGGTAAATTAATAGACATAAAGAAACTAAGGAAAGTGGGTTTCCTTAGTGAGATTTTTGGATTTGATCTCACCCATTGATTAGACTTGGCTAGATCTAATCTAGGGAACTGATCTTTTATGGTTGGCTCAAGGAGGCTAAAGAGAGGGTAAAGGTATTTTTTAGACTCAATTCTTCACTTGTGAGTTTTTGGAGAAGAGAAGAGGGGCTCAAATCTTGAGGAGAAGGAGGGCGTACCTCATGAGGGTTTGAGAAAAACCCTTGAGAGCTTGAGGAGAAGCTTGTGGCTGCTTGGAGCTTGCATGGAGAGTATTTCCATGGAGTCTTAGCCTTCATTCTTGAGAGGGATCATATCACATGGAGGAGGGGCGCATCTAGAGGAGGAGGGTGCATTTGTTATCCTTCAGTTGCTCATCAGGAGAGGAGGACTTGTTAGATTGAGATGAGGCCTGATGCATAGGGAGAGGAGAGCTTGGGTGCTTGTTTTTGTGGAGAGAGAATTTCAGTTTTGGGCTTAGTTATTTTATGGTGATCATTTATGCTAGGAGGAGGGTGCACATGTTGAGAGCACTGACAATTGCCTGGTAGCATATCTTCTTGGAGGATTTGAGCTCTGAAAGTTTCAGTGGAGAGGTAGCACGAGAGAGGACATTCCTATGGAGGGATTTATTCATTGGATACCAGATGAGCTAGGGCACTTCAGTTCAGTACAGAGGGAAACAAAGGGAGAGGGCGCACCACAATTTGGGCACTTCTTTCCTTGGTTCTTATGGCAAGATTCGTGAGGATCTTGCTATGTATACAGGTTCCATTGTATATCATTACTTGTTGTATCTCTTGCTTTGATCATCATTTATAGACATATATCCCAAACTGGTTTTCCCCGGGGGGGGGGGATTATCCAGGGTCATGTTGACCAAAAATACCTGTGTAC
>JASDQU010010463.1:157056-169547 GCA_032191745.1 Picea mariana | reverse complement strand
CAAGAAAGCGGCTAGTTTGTAAGAAGAGTTAAAGACAAGAAATTTACAGTAAAGAAATTTCTAAACTTTGCGAGGATGATGAAAATATTGATATATTGGAGCAGTTAGAAATGTTTTATTTATTTTTAAAAGAACCATTGTGGAGATTGACGAGTCATTGGAGATTGTTTTTTAAATGTGAGTGGTGTAGACTTATGGTTTAGATTAAAGATTGGAATAATATTGCAACAATTTCCTTGTAGAGATCAAGCCAATTTCTACATATTTCAGAGATTTACATACACACCATCCAAAATTTTAAAGAATAATTCAATTTCTGCATTTTGGACTTGTGTATATTCAGAATTTTATGACTTGCAATTTGTTATACTTATTGTTGTTCCTTTTGTGAGTATCAAATAATGTTGAATTGAATTATGATTGTAATTGGGTGCATTTTTGGTTGAAGCCAACACCCTTTTGTAGAGATTAAATTTTCTATTGTCGAGTTGGATTCTTGTAAAAGGGTGGAATTCCAAGAAGCCCTTCTTTTCGTTCTATTTTCATGGCTCAAATTAATGGTTTGGTAGAGTTATTGAACACTCTACTTCTGTCTTATGATGACAACACAGTCACAGTTGACAAGACAACTCTCTCTTGCATTAAAAATTGTTTCAAAATTTAAAAGATACACTTGAGCTTTTATAGCTTGAGTCACAACTCCAACAAGAAGATCTACAACAAAAGAAAAACCATTCTGAATATGTTTATGTTCAGAAATTTCACAGTATGCTCACAACAAAATCAATGAAGTCAATGAAGTTGATGTTTTTCATGCTCAACTTGTCCTTCCTAAACCAATTATCAGACCTTGGGAAGAAATTGTTCCTAACAAGCTCAAAACAGGGTTTGGTTATGACAAGAAAGTGTCATTTTTCATTCCAGATTACTCCAAGCCAATCCCGTTTCAGAGTGATGGATTTCTTAATGAAAGTTCATCTTCATATTTGCATAAAATATTGAAATGCCAACATTGTGATAAAGTTGGACATATGAAAGATCAATGTTTCGATCTTCATCCTTGTATGCATTGTGGAAAGCATACACATTGTTCCACAAAATGTTTCTTATTGAAGAAGTCTGAAAAGAAAAAGATGAAATCCAGAAGGAAAGAGATTCCTTCTATAGTAGCCTATACAGGTGTTGGATCTCTTCTTGGCCATCCTTGTTAACAAAGCCAAGCGTATTTCTTTTTTGCAGTTGACAAATTGTTCCTGACAAGGGGGATGCATGATGGTCAGAAACAAGGTAATTTGAACAACTTGTCCCTGACAGGGGGGGATAACATCTAAAGTTTTCAATAAGGTTCCAAGTTCGTTTTAGAGCCCGTGAACATATGATCAATTGAGAAACAAGTATGCAACTTTGTTCCTAAACACGCAATTAGATTATTAATTGGTTTGTTGTCGATATGGTTTGTGGTAATCCTGGAACCATCTCTTCATAGTTTTTGAGCTCTTGATAGTTTGTGGTCAACATGAAAACACCAATTAAGCATAAGACGTGAGGTTCTGCTTGTTACACTCTTAGAGAGCATCATCAACATTTGTAGTTGTCCTTTTTGAGATTTCATCCCTTTGCTTGGTTAGTTTATGGTCAACTTGAAACCATTCCATTTAGTAGAATACTTTCTGCTTCTGTTAGCTTTTGATTTCAAGAGCATTTTTCTTTTAGGTCTTTTTCTTGAGTTATCAACTCTTTATTCAGAGTTTGTGCTCATCCTTAAGCCACCAATTTAGTAGAAGCCTTCATCTTTTGCTATTTTTTCAGGGTTTAGAGAGCATCTTCAGCCTTCTAAATATCCACTTTACACATTACTGGTTGTCAAGAAGTGACAGTTTTTCAGGCAAGAACGAACTTATGATTAAGGGGGGATGTTGAAAACTCTTATCTCAGTTCGTTATCTTACCCTAATGGTCACATCATTAGAGGTCAGTTGTGCAATGTGTACTATATATACATTATTGTGTACATATTGATATATGGAAAATATAGAGTAAGCCTTTTCCGTCAATTTTTTTGTTCTCTATCTATATTTTCTTGACGTGCTCAATATTTTTTTGATGATTTAATACATATAAAACTTGCATTCTCTTAAAATCCATAATAGAGAAAAATAAAGTGATACCCTTTTCCTTCTCTATTCCTTTTATTGATCTTGTCTTGGATGTTATATTCTTCTAATAAACATAGTCATTATGTAAGAAATTTCCATCATGAAATGAAGGGATCTTCACTATCAAGTTAGTAATAAAGGGACATCTAAGCCCTTAAAGTCACCTGGGGATCATACTCGGCTTGGACCACATCAATCCTTAACATCACTGGATTTGAGGTGTCCCCAGGAGTTTCGAACCGGTGACTTTCACTTACGAAGTGCCTTAATAACACACTCCTTCATCGACTACTCTAGACCTCGGGGACATTTTGATTACAATTTTGAATTGTCTTATTTTTTACTAAATAAACATATAAATTGAATATCTCTTTAAGCATCAATCAAACTTTTCCTTAATATTGATCTTAAAACATGATATAAAAGGATTTTTGTTTGAAACCTTACAAATAATGAAGGTTTCACTGAAATTAATGGGAATTATGTTTGGTGATTTAAGGTTTTCTTTTTATAATATTATCATTTCCAAATAGAAGATTGCTTGCATTATCATAGGCGAAAGGCTTGTCCCTATATTACTCCCTGCTCTTGTTTTCTCTTTTTCAATTAAGTTTAACAACATACATAACCAGGCAACTTGTCTTTTTACTCTTCAATTAATTTTAAATATATACATTGCAAATAATAATGAGTAAAATTGAATTGAAAAATACATTAATTTTGATCCTTAATTCCCCTCTACGGCGTAGGAATGGGCCGTCGATAGATATCAAACTCGATGACAATTATACCATCCTTTTATTGATAATTAAATTTAAATCGTAAATGTAAAATGCCATATTTCCACAGTGGAGCGTTTTATAAAAATAAATAAATGAATTTAATTCTACATAAAAAAAAGACAGGTGGCCCATTTTCAAGCGTACGCTCAGGCTCTCATTCGTGTGGAAAGGTAAGTAGATATCTGAACTTTCGTGGCAGAATATCCAACAGCCGTAAAGAAAATTTAGAAAACCCCTTGCCCCCAGTCTTCTGTGTGCTGGAAGATAATCCCATAATCCTCCATAGGCACATCTATGGGAGGAAAATCCTCTAAAGTTAAAGAGTTGCAATTGTCCAGATCTTCAAGAACTGAATCCCAATTTGCTGGACCCTGCTCCACCGAAATCCGTTGCCCTTCAATGCCGGTTTCCGCTTCTGACCAGGAGGAAGAGAAAGAGGAACTCGAGTCATCTTCGGAAGGCAGCTGGAATTCTTCTGCGGCAAACTTGGACGCGGCGGCTTGAATTTGCGGCGGGGATAGAGAAGAGGCGCAGGGAATTTCCGGCAGGAACTCGGGAAAATTGAACTTGGCCTTGGATCCTCTCAGACAATAGACTGCAAAGTCGTAGGCGCGGGCAGCCTTTTCCGGGGGTGTCGTAAGAACCCAGCCAAATTCTGTCCCTGGAATTGGGCATTCGAATTTCCGACACCCATTTCCCCCATTTTCTCATTCGAATTCCCTTGAACTGCCTCGACTTCAGTGAACGTTTTTGGGGTTTGCTGTGGCCCTTCTGATCGGAAGAGAGTTTAGCACTATGGGATTAGTAATCTTTAATTTTATTTATATTTTAATTAATTCGAGTGCTTTCCCTTCTGGACTTGGTTCACGGATTGGAATTTGAATATCCCATGTTCTTGTCAATTTGATGGCTTTAAGGGTATTTGAAAAGCCATTCACACGTCAATTTGACGGCGTTTTCTTCATTTGAAGGCTTTGACGGTATTGGTCAATTTGATGGCTTTAACGATATTTGAAAAGCCATTCACACGTCAGTTTGACGGCGTTTTCTTCATTCGAAGGCTTTGACGGTATTTGTCAATTTGATGGCTCTAACGATATTTGAAAAGCCACTCACACTTCAATTTGACGACGTTTTCTTCATTAGAAAACTTTAAAAGCCGTTCACATGTCAATCTGAGTCTGATGATTTTACCATATAATAAAAGATTAGTTTTATGTTTTATACGGTTGAAATGAGAAAATTACATATTCCTTGCTTTTCTTAAAATCTCATAAATTAAATTTGGTTTCCTTGCTTTTCTTAAAATCTCATAAATTAAATTTAATAACAATTAAATTATTTTTTTATGAAAATGTTTTTTTAAAAACAATTTAATTATCAAATTTCATAAATATTATTAAAAATTAAAAAAAATACATTTAAAATATTATTTTTTAAATGATGTGTAATATCTTTTATTTTAAATCCAAATATTTTATTGTCATTCAATCTACATGTAACGTAATATCTCTTCTTCTTAATCACATGATATGATGTAGTTAAAATATATCTAAAAATTGACTAAAGAAAGGTTTACTCTAGTCTGAAATATGAGATACTAAATATTATATTATTATTTTTATTTTAAATTCAAATATTTTATTGTCATTCAATCTAAATATAGCATGATATCTCTCCCTCTTAATATGATGTCGTTAAAATATATTCAAAAATTGATTAAAGGAATGTTTACTATGAAATATGAGATATTACGTTTAACTTCTTGTAATATCGAGAAGAGAATAATGTAGTATTATTATTACATTAATTTAATAATGTCATATTATATTATATTTAAAATTAAGGTTATTTGATTTAGTAAATTTTTGATATAATAAAAAATAATGTTTATATATTTATAGTAAAATATTGTATTTGGTTTATTGTTTTTTATTTTTTTATTTTGTAAGTAAGTTGATTTTTATAAAAAAATATTAATATAATGTACATTATAATCAATATTCATATTAGATATTTTTCAACACTTAATAAGTTTGTTGGCTTGTCCAGTGGGAAACCAGGTTAGTTGTCAACAAAAAAACGTAATAAACGAAGTTTGAAACAACATAACTATGACCCAAAATTAATCCAAAGAGACTAGAAACAACATTATAAGACAAACAACCTTTTTCCAGAAGAAAATTTCACGAATTGTATTAAGAAGATATAGTTCTTAGCATCCAAAATGTTCAATAATATCCAGAAAGGATACAAACATGTGCTTTGAAACAAAAACAACAAAAAAACTGAAGACAAATACAATTTGCCTTGATGCAAAACAATGTAGCCTTCACTGAAAATGTGAGCAGCCAAATGGAGACTGGAATTTTCCGAACTAGTGATGATAACTGATTTCTTCGCGAATCATGAAATTCTGAATGAAAGAGGAGTACCGCAAAAAGAAGTGTTAATAGACATTGAGGAGGCAACGTTGTCCCTTCACTCCTTCAGTCCAAAGGTGAAGCGTGATGTAACCTTCCAGTTCATTTAATCCTTTCTTTGAAAGTGAATCAACTTTTTTGTTAAATTCTCAATAGATGTGGAAGAATTGAGTGCTCTCGAAAGTGTTCTTAAGAGTTTTGATTCTTTTTTTCCAGCCTTCAAGAGAGGTCACTTGCAAATCACTTCTATCATTCAGCCATTCGATTATCACCTTTGAATCTCCAAGAATTTGGATCTTCGGGAGTGGAAGTAGATTAGCTATGTGTAATGTAGCCTAAGCCCCCAATAATCTAGCCTTTGTATTCGAGCCGATTCCACAGTTCAAGTACCATTTATGTACCAAGGTGTTCGAAAGTTTGATTATGCCACCTGCTCCACAACATTGACCATCTGCCTTTGCTGCACCATCAAAGCAAGCTACAAGAAATTCAATGTTCTGATTAATTAAACTGGATCGAAGCAAGGAACGGGTAATAACTTCCTCGGGCTTGTGAATTATACCAAGTGCTCGAATCATTACCGAATGTGGCGAAGGGGTTTTTTCATCAAAGCTTGCTGCATTCCTTTCAAGCCACACGAACCAGCAAATTAGGGGAGGTAATGTAGCAGGAACAGTTTTATTTGCTGTCCACTTGGATAAGCTGTCAGTCAAATAGTTTCTGCCCCACTTTTGGTTATAATTACCTGTGGAGTAAATCAAATTCCACACAGTAATTGTAAAAGAACAGTGCAGAAAGATATGGTCTATAGTTTCGTTGTCTAGTTTGCACAGGATGCATCTGTTAGGGCCTTCCCATCCTCTGCGTTGGAGATTAGGCCACGTCAAAATCTTATTATTTGTGGCCAGCCACATGAAGAGTTTTCCTTTCAACTACAGATTCCAATTCCAAATGCTCTTTTTCCATCCGGTAGGCGGTCGATAAGTTCTGTGTATCGAAAATGGTTGAGTAGACGTTTTTTGAAGTGATAAGCCCGGAGGCATTCCCTCCGATCCAGTGAAGTTCATCTATGTTATATGTTAAGGTGATGCCCAATGCTTGTAGAGATCTTCTCAATCTGTCCCATTCCGATGCAATGTTCCTGGTGAGCTCTAAATCGGCACTGTCAGTCCACTGAGGCGAATTGGAGGATTGATGAAGTGTTTTCCAGGCATGTGCTAGAACAATAATATGTTTCTGATGTAGAGTGGACCAGAGGCGTGCTGATAGGAAGGAGTGCGTGCCCATATCCAATATTCTGTCTCTCCCTAAATCCACGAGAGATCCCAATCCTAGCTTCCAAGTCAGCCAATTATTGATAATGTGGATTGTTTTCAGCAGATTTTTCCAGATTTTGGATGTCGAGGGTTTGGCAAAAGTTTCCGAGTGAAGCCACTTAATAACTGACACAGAGTGTAGATATTTTTCTTTCAGTACCTTTTGCCAAAGGCCATTGCTTGTGAGAGCTCTCCAAAGTGTACTAGTCGTTAAAGCTTTGCTGAAAGTAATAATGTTGAGGAGTCCCCAGCCTCTAAATCGTTTTGGTCGAGCAAGCGATTCCCAATTTGCAAGGTGGTAATGATGTGTATCTGTGTTTCCTTTTCACAAGAAATTAATCAAGATCTTCCTTATTCTGTGGAGGATGGACAAAGGGATAGCAACAAGTGATAACCAGTACACCGACTGGTTTTCAAGAACAGATTTGCAAAGTGTATGTCTGCCGCCCAATGAGAACCAACGAAAGCTCCAATGGCTAATCTTCTTTTCCACTTTATTTACAAGCCATAACCAATCTTCAGTTTTCTGCACACCAGATTTTAGGAAGTACCCCAGGTACTTGAAGCCTCCCTTCAGATTGGAGAACTTATATGGGAGTAGCTGCTTGAGTGGGTGAAGTTTTGTCTTCTCAAGACCCGAAAAGTGTATAGAGGATTTGTTGAGAATTACTTTTAAACCGAAAACCAAACAAAATAAATGAGTGATGCGGTTGATCTCTTGCCATTCCTGCATAGATGCATTTGTCATTAGTAACACGTTGTCAACAAAAAAAAGATGGAGGATTTTAGTTAATCTGGTGACTTTGCTTCCAGATAAAGTGCATTCTCTTTGATTGGATTTTAAAAGTAAGCTCAAGCTTTCCATCAAAAGGATGAAGAGCAATGGGGAGAGTGGGCATCCCTGCCGAAGGCCTCTCCCAATCTCGAAAAAATCGGTGGCCTCTCCATTAACTAAGACAACTATAGATGTTGAGCTAACGCATTCCAAAATCCAGCTTGTCAACTGAGGTCCAAATCCAACCTGGATTAAGATTAGTCTCAGGAAGTCCCAGTTGATGCAATCAAAGGCTTTTTGAAGGTCTAGCTTAAGTAGCAGGGCCTTTAAATGCTTCTGTTTGATGCTATGAACGAATTCATGTGATATTCCAATAGCATCATGGATCAGTCGCCCCTCCAGAAAGCCAAACGGCTTTGCTGAGAGATACTTTGATAAGATTGGCTGAATGTGGTTGGCTAAGACTTTAGAGATTAATTTATAAATCAGATTACAGAGTGAAATTGGTCGATAGTCCTCGAAGGTCTGTGGATTGTTGGATTTAGGAATCAAGGCCAGTAATATGGAATTTAGGTTTCCATCCATACATCCTTCAGATCGAATCGATTCCACCAGTGCCAATAGCTCCTCAATAATCAAATCAAAAAAATGTGTAAAAAATTCCACAGTCCAGCCATCCGGGCCTGGACTTTTTTCTTTTTTGAAGTGAAATAAGATCGATTTTATTTCTTGGGAGGTGACCGATAGAAAGAGTTCCCTTGCTTCCTCCTCAGTAAGCCAAGTGTTAAATAAACCATCCACCTTTACTTGTTCTGTTATAGGAGTTGTCTCAAACTGATTCTAGAAAGATTTAAAATGCTTTTCGGCTTCCTTGGATATTGCAGCCTGCCCAGTATGTAGATGACCCAATTCGTCTATAATTTCCCACATGTGTTTACTGATTCGTCTTTGGTTAGCAAACTGGTGAAAAAACCTTGTGTTTTTGTCACCACTTTGTATCCAAAGAGCTCGGCTTTTGAGGCGCCACCGGTCCTCCTGTGATTTTAGAATTATATTTCTATCTGTTTCAAGTTTGATGAGAAGGGTTTCATTCATCGAATGTGTAAAACCATCCACATTCTCCTTTAATAGTTCAATGTTTTTTGTTTCTAGAAATTCCATATATTTAAATTTGCGGGCTCGTTGCTCCTTATACCAATTTTTGGTGAGTACTTTCAAATCTTGTAATTTCCAAATGAAGCGCTACTGAATATCAACTTCCTATAGATAAACTTGATCATTCCAAAGAATTTTTACTGAGTTGTTATATTATTTTTTTGAGACACAGTGCGGATTGAATTTGTAAGGGTATGCTTTGGGAGGAGTAATGTTTTCTAGTTGAAGCAAGATACGAGTGTGATCATAAACGAAGGGGTATTCAACCCAGGAGCGAAAAAAACGATCATCCAGAAGAAGATCCTCTACCACCAGAAATCTGTCTAGTCATTTTTCTATATAATTGTTGCCAGAGCCTCCATTTCGCCAAGTCGGTACAAGTTTGTCAGGCCGAACATCAATAAGATTATGTGAGAGAAAGAGGTTGTTAAAGAATTTTGAATTGAAACTTGTGTTGATCGCACTAGCTCCTCCCCAACTTTCTCCACTAGATAGTGTCAAATTCAGGTCACCGGCGATTACAAGACATTTTAATGAGAGTAAACCACTGTTTGATAACTTAGTCCAGAATGCTTAGCGGCCCATGCAGGGACCATACAAATTTAAAAGGTTGATTTGCCGGTTAGAAGAGATACTATTGCCAGATAACAAAATTCCCCCAATGGTGAAAGGCACCAGGTTAAAAAGTTGAGGATCCCAAACCACCAGGAGACCCCCTGAAGTGCCAAACGAACTCACTACACAAGTATGCCATCACGGATAAAAACCTTGAATGTAGGAACATTCTTTCTCAGCTTTGACCAAAGTTTCCTGTAGGAATAGTATACTGGGATGAGTAGAATCCAAAGCGCGACGAAGAGGGGCAGCTTTAAGGGTGCCTCCAGGCCCTCTAAGATTTAGTGACAAGAGGATCATTACTTGGCTCTTGCTAGGGCCTTCACCGCTCTAAGTGCCCCACTATCAGTAGTGGTAAGTTCTAAGGCTAAGGAAGGGGTGTTCTCCATCTAAAGTTTCTTCCTTGTGCTTCTTGTCTTGACAGGGGAAAAAACAGTACCTAGTCCTCTTGACCAGGAGTAATTCTTTGAGGGATCCGACTGGTTAGTTGATGACGTACTTGTAATCGCTGAAGAGATGGATGGATCAATGCAGGAAGGGCCTACGAAAGTGGGTAGTGGGATAGGGTTGAAACTGTCTCGGGAGAGTGGAATCAGAGTGTCTAGAACCGAGTTGAGGGAGGAGTCTCCTGCTTCAGATTCGCGAAAACCCGGTAGATGAAAGGGTTCGGTCGATTGAGGTATGGAATCGGTAGTGTTGAAGGGGAAGAGTGATGTAGGAGAGTTAGTTTGGGGATGTAGTGTGTGTCTGGAAATAAAATCAACTTCAGGTGGAGGGGGGCAAGGATCAGGGACAATTAAAGTGGACGAGGTCAGGGGAAAGGAGAAAGTGAGAAAAAAACAAGAGGAAGAAGTTGAGTGGAAGCAAAGAGAAGGAGAAGAAACTGAAGCTAAAGTGGCAGCTACAACAATGGAAAAAGTTGAGGTAGCAATGAAAGCAACTGCAGAAGAAAAGGTAGTCAAAGAGGAAATAACACAGACAACAACGAAAGAACGAAGAAGGAAACATGAAGAAGCAATAAACAATGATGCATCCCCCATGGACATGGACATTTCTGGGTCATCAACTAAAGCCCCACTCATGGGTGGACACTTTACGTTGGGTGAACTTGGACTAGGATTCTTCATTCCCTCCAAGGATCACAAGGTTTCCAAACTGAACACTTTTAGGTTTGATAAAGTTTTTGGTAGGATAGTGCAGCAGTAGACCAAGAAGCTCCCAATGACCAGGAAGGCTTCACTATCAGTGGTGAATGAAACCACCATGATAGAGAATGTTAGAAAGGATCCTATTTCAATTGCATCAGCTGGCGTCGCCTTCACACTGGCATCTGAGCATATCCTTAAGCACTTGGTGTGTGAGAACCAATAAAAAGGATGATAGGATTAGGGAGCTAGAAGAAGAGCTCGGGTGAATCAAAAAGGAAAAGGAAAACATTAAAGAGTCCAGACTATGCAGCGAGAAAGTCATAACATAACATCATGAAATGGAAACAAACATGTATGTGAATTTGCAAGTTTTCCAACAGCTAGCAACACAGATTATGGCACAACATAGTAGAGTACAAGCCAAGGAACGTGGATTTTGCCGCCATTAGAGTAGGTCTCAATGAGATGCATTGGTGGATCACTAAAAATCAAGATGCCCCATATGAGTTGCCTTGCATATCATAATGGGAGAGAAAAGTTGATTATGCTACTCTTGATTAAATTTCCAACAAGTTAGGGAGAAGGTGGGAAAGGATTTAAATAATTCACTACAAATATGTGCACAACTTCACAAGGAAACACACATCTTAGCGCACAGAGGACATCTACCCCAAATTGAAGAAATCAGGAAGATGAAGTCCGATGAGAAGAGTTTTGAAGAGGTTGAGATAAATATGAAGCAAAGACAAACTAATGTCAGGGTTGCAACCATAGTGACATTGGACCTAATGGATGATCATCTTATGAAGCCAACTATGACAGAAAACATGATCCAAGCCTTCATGGTCAACTTAACAAGAGACATGAATACCCTCTCACAGAATTCAACTGCTCATGAGGCTACCTTGGAGTCGCTACTATTCTGTAGACTTGTCTCCATTTCAGGATAGGATGAAGTTTGGGAAGCCTACCTGAAGGACAAAGACAAATGAAGGGGACATAACAACCAATTCGAATCAACTCACAATCACCTTTTAGTTTGTCTTTTTGTCACCTATACTCAATTTTGTACTTATTAAAAGACATGTCAAAATAGTTGAAAGGGGAAGATGAAAATATATGTCACTACTTCTTGCAGAATTCAAGAAACCCCTATAGGAAATTACTCAAGGCACTATAAGTTAAGGAAGAGACCCATTTTGTGGAGGCTCTTCAACCATTTTAATTGTTGGGAACTATTTTGTGAAATAATATTGAGAAGCCCTTAGGGTGACTTTTGTTGGAGAGAAATGTTGTTTTTGATCGTGAGTTTGCTTTGAATTACTTAAATTAATATGTTAAGCTATCTATAAATGTTGTAATAACGTTGTTTCACTTATAGAATTTTCTTACGTGAACACAAACTTCTTGTAGTTTTGTCTTTCTCTCTTATTACTTATCGTGAGATGATGAGTGATTTATGTATGCGATTGTGTCACTTAGACTAATTTGGCAGTGCTTTTATTTGCATGTGTTAGTTGCTCCTAGCTAGGATAGGTTAGATTATATTTTATTTATGCAAGTAGTTAGTTTGCATTTTCATTCCTCATTTCATTCACACCATTCATTCTCCCCCAACCTAGTAAAGGTAGATGGTCCAGAATCTGGATGGGCCTCCTAACCCAAAAGGTGCATAGTCTAATTCGGACCACGTACCGGGTAGTACCCCTATCTGTTGAAGGGAATTTCACTTGCATCAACACAACTATTTTTAAAAGTGGGGATAAAAAAATTCATCTAATTATAGGACCATTATGATTCCCCCATTTTAGCCAAGTTGTATGGAATTATTTTGGAAAAGAAGATTAGCATATGACTAGAAATCCATGGAAAAAGAGATAAAGGACAAGCTAGATGTAGGAGTTATCATCCAACTGTGGACCATCTTGTTATGCTTAGGATCATTGTGGAAGAGTGTGCCAATCATAAAACCAATCTCCTTTGTTGTTTCATTGACTTTAGATAATATTTTGACAAAGTATCAAGGACGAACCTTTGGAATAGGTTGGAAGAGATAGAAGTTCCTTTCGATTTGAGGGTTGTTGCGGCATGGTTATATGAGAACGTTGTTTCCAATTTTAGG
>JASDQU010010463.1:105891-125431 GCA_032191745.1 Picea mariana | reverse complement strand
GTAGTTTTTCCTATACATTTTGTAGAAATTAACTATTCGAAGTAGTTAATTTCTATCCAGGAAGAGGGCATCTTCGTATAGCACCAACTGGGCATTTCAGTATAGTGCCAACTGGTAATTTGGCAAAGGTAAATTTTTTTCGAAGGTTTCTATTTATGCAGATATTCTTGCAGATTAATCTGTTAGCATCGAAACGACAACCTAATGAGGATCTCAATTCTACTACATTTTTTTATAGATGTGATACTCTTGTTTAAGTTTTTTCTTGGGGCATGTATATTTCAAATGTGGGACTTAGAAAATTTCTGTCGTAATGGCTTGAAACAATAAAAAAGGATAGTAGTATTTTTTTTTGTGTGCGTTTTTTTTGTTTTGAAATAAAGGTTCATGGAAAAAAGGACCAAGAATCACACACATTAAACATTTAGATTTAATAAACACAATTTCCTCACATCCAACATAGTTGAAGATAAAAATTTCTTAGCACATAAAAAATAAAAGAAGATGATCGATATGCATAAAGAGAACTAATTTAGCATTCAGAAAACAGGGTCAGAAGACATTGCCGAGATTGTTCCTGAAGTAGTTTTATTTGAAATTTATCAAAAATTAATAATGTTTGTTACATATTTCTGGAAATTTAAATGCGTTTTTCATATAGACTAGGATTGGGGCTCCCGCAGACCATAAAATAAATAAGTACAAGAAATAGGACTGTAGAAAGAAGAAGTGGGCAACGATAGAGAGGAGGACCTGAAAAGAAGAAATTGGAAGTTATCAGTCTTTGGTTAGAGATTTCTATTTAAAGAGGTGGAATAACTAGATTGATAAAGAAAGCAAGATGTGATCAGTATAGACTTACTATGACGGTATCTATTTCTCCCTTTGCTATTTACTTGTTTATGCCTTTTTATTGCTTTCGTCGACGACCACTGGAATCGTGCCAACCGGTTGTTTCCCTTTGTTGATGAGCTTGTCGATTCCCCTTTGGAGCCATTCTTCAATGTAGCTTCTTATGGGGGCCACGTTGATCTCATCCCGAATTTTTATTTTGAAAAGCTCGTTTTCGAATTTCCTTAGATCGATAGAAATACTATGTAGAGCCTATTCGATTTCTTTGTTATGTGCCGAATATTCCACTAGCCAGCTATACACGTCATCTTGACCATATTCAAGGATGTCGTAAAAATTTTCTAAAGAAAATATCAGCTTGTTCATCAGAGGCTTTCTTGGTTAAGGACAAGGACTTGAGGATTAAGTTTTGGTCTTGAACCTCGTTGGTACTTCCCGCTAAGTCTATTTCAGCCAGGTTTTTGAATAATTCTTCTTTCTCTGATATAGCTTGTTCACATGAATTGACAATGAGATGTAGGTTCTTAACTTTCTCTTTCCAGCATGATTTTGATTGTTTGATCCGGTTTGGGGAGGGGATATCTTCTTGTCTTCTTTTCAGATCTGATATGTTGGTGACATGGTTACCAAAAGGGATAACTATCTCTAGATAGAAACATTCTTCATTTTTTAAATCCACTTGCAAATTTTCATGCAAAGCATGTGCCCTCGTTCCAAGGGAAGCTATATTTTGTGATGTTTCCCAGGCTTCAATAACTAGCTCCATTCTTTTCTTGATATTCTTCTCCACATAGCCTCTACAGGTTGTGAGGAGGTTGCAAGATACTTTTAACTTGGCTGGAGGGGTGGCATGCATGGTTTTTGCTAAAGGACTGGAAAACAATGGGGTTATTATCAAAGCTTCCTCTAATTCCTTGATTCGGTCGTTCATTTTGGCATTGTTCGCTTCAATGCCTCCAATGGAATCATCAAGAGCATCTCCGATTGCTCGGTGAAGTCAGGAGATTTGGGATGGTTTCATGTTCCTAATATTAATCTATGAACGATATTTTCCTTTCTTATTTCTTACATCTCTTTTTTCAATAATTAAATATTTAGATTGGCTGCCAAAAACAATGCTCTGGAATACGAAGGATTCATCTCCGTAAAAAATGTCGGTCTCATCTATTTCTGTTATGGAACTATGGTGCATTGCGTCCATGGGCCAATAAATGTTGAGGAATATGTTATCCAGAGCAGTCTCAAGTTCCATGTCCTCACTTTCAGTTTCAGGCTCTTCCGCTTGCCCTACAACGTTTTTTCTCTTCCTCATCACAGGAAGCTTGTGAGAACTATCAATTTTTCCACGAGGAGGGTTCTTATCTCCTCCTCCGTGTGAAGAATTATGGGTTTCTTTCTTACTGGGGTGGGCCATTGGAGCGATGCTCTGTGATGTCATGCTCTTTGGAGTGCTAGCTGGGGATTGGACACTCTTCTCACTGGAGCCTTTTCCCTGTTGTTTGTACAATTCAATTGTGCTTTTCAATGTCTCTACGCCGCCATCGTCAGGAGAAGGATGTTGTCATCATTATCTCTATCTTCATTCAGGTGTGTATGGATAAAAGAGTTGCTAAAGCCAACTGCTAGTAAATGTTCTAGAAAAATCCCATAGGGTCGAACCCTCTTATCCTTTCAACATATCTTAGGTTCAATTTGTTGAAATGGCCTGCGAATTCCTCAATCTTGTTGATGTTCCTGAACACAAAGTCCTCGACTTTCTAGGGAAGATGAATGGATTGCTTTTTTCTCTTCTCGTGGGAAAAATGAAACCAGTAGTTGTATTGCCTTGCTATTTCTGTAACAAACATCTTGTCCGTGATGTGACATGGAAGGAAAACAAGATTTTCCTTGGAGCCAAAAATCATTATTACACTGTAATTTTCCATTTGTTCAAGTGTCTCCTTCCTATCCAAAAACTTGGTTTCCTAGCCGAACATCCAGGGAGCATCCTTTCCTAACAATAAATCTTTGAAAACTGAGACAAAGCCATTAAAAACCTCATAAAAACAATGGGAGGCCTTGTGCCTCCACAAGGCATGGTACCAGAAGGTTACTGGGTCGAATTTATATTTTACCTTCTTGGACATAGACAATTTTGGAAACAAACAACAATGCGCTATCGCATGACATATAAAATTTATTCTCTTCTTTGAATCATGACAATTGGGAACAAATTTCAATGGAAATTAGCTTCCCCCAATAAAAAATGGATTGTTCCTTGATTGTGAAATGCAAAATATAAAGAACCATGTGAGAAATGATTGTTGTGGACTCCTGTCCTGTTATTCTTGTAAACAACCAGGCAATTTCCCAGAATGGATTTCTAAAAGAACTAACCTGTAACTTTGTGATATCTTCAGGAACTGTTGTCGGGTCTTCTAGGAACTCGGGTAAGAGGTTGAACCCGTTATCATTCTTTTTTAGGAACCGCTTGCAGTCTTGTACTCTAAAGGTCAATGTTGGCTCCGACAATCTTAAGATCTTGAGGAAGACCTGAGGTGACAAAGAAACATGAGAATTGTCACATAGTGGAATATTTATTTGGCTTGAAATATATTTTTCAGCGCACCAAGAGACCACCTCCTTACAGTAAAAAAATTCAGGGATGCCGCCTACAAGAATGATTCCAGAGGTCCAAATTACTTCGTTCTAGGCATAATGGGATGAATAGTAAGGGTATGCCCTGGACCACTGCAAGTTTTGGTCCTCACGCCTAAAGATATTCACTGTATCTGTAGAGAACTGCTGTCGAGTCGCTGCAATAAGTTTACGAGAACGTCTGTTTTTTCTAGACGATGTTTGAATGAGCAATTGGAAGGGATAATATAACCCTTCACAAATGTTGGTCCAATGTGTGTGAATGGGAGATCTCTTCGAGCCTTTCACTCATTAATGACAATCTCGACGGCTATTGCATGATGAGATGTTTGCATTAAAGAATAATAATTGCATACTTAGAAGTGCGAAGGTGGCAGGTACGATGAAGAGAAATTAAGGATTGGAGATGTCGTGAACCTGCCAACGCGACGACCCGCAAAGGACATTCCATGTTTTTTGAGATGAAAAATCAGAAGGGATAATATAACCCTCCACAGATCTTGGTTTAATGCGTATTAATGGGAGATCTCCTTGATTGTTTCGATCATTAATATCTTGACGGTTCCTGCATGATGAGTTGTTAGCATTAAAACTTACTAATTGCATATTTAGAAAGAAGTACGAAGGTGGCGAGGACGGGGAAGAGTAATTAAGGAATGGCCAATTATCAAAAGCGGTCGACCGGGCTTCAATATAGGGTTACAAGGTATAACCAGGAGAGGTGAGGGCCTGACGGTCAAATTGTGTGTCTCGAAAGTTTTGATTGCAAAACACATAACATGGAAGAGGGCGTGATGAGGCAGTCTAGTGGTTAATTTGTATATCGCGAAACTCCGGGTACTGTTTGCAGGCCACAAAACATTGGAAGTGAAATCGTGAGGCTACCTATCTGGGAACCTGCAATCAAAAAAGTGGCTAAGTATGGAATAGGGAAACGATCGGGCGGATTCGTTTTGGCTAATATATTGAAATTTGTAATAGATATCCCATTACCTGGAAAGATCTTTTCTGCATGTTTCTGGGCAAGCTATGTAGCGATAGTTAATGTGACTGTCTCTTCGAGCCTTTTTATTATTAATGATGATATTTACGGTTGTTGCATGATGAACTGTTAGCATTAAACCTTGGTCGTTGCATACTTGGACAGAAGTGGGAAGGTGGCGGGCACAAGAAACAATGACTAGGAATTGGAGATTTTGTGAACCTGCCAACCTGAGGATCTGCAAAAGAGATTCCAAGAAATGGGCAAGTATGGAAAACAGTCGGATGGGCTTCAAACTAGGGTGAGAAGGGTTCCCCGAGAGACGTGATGCCCCGATGGTCAAATTATGTGTCTCGAAACTTTTGAGTGAAAAATGTGTAACATGGACGAGGGGATGATATGGGAGTCCGACAGTCAATTTGTATATCGCGGAAGTTTGGGAGATCTCGTTGAGCCTTTTGCTCATTAATTGAAATATTTATGGTTCTTGCATGACAACCTGTTAGCATTAAATCTTACTAATTGCATATTCATAAAGAAGTACGAAGGTGGTGGGGACAAAGAACAACAATTAAGGAATGGCTAATTATTGAAAGCGGTAGGTTGGGATTCAAAATAGGGTTATAAGGTATAACCAGCAGAGGTGAGGGCCCGAGGGTCAAATTGTATGTCTTGGAAGTGTTGAATGCAAAATGCGTAACACAGAAGAGGGCATGATGTGGTAGTCCAGCGGTCAATTTGTATATCGCGGAAATCCAGGTATTGCTTGCAAGTCGTGGAACATTGGAAAAGCAATCTTGAGCCCTCCTATCCGGGAACCTGCAATTGAAAAAGTGGCTAAGTATAGAATAGGGAAACGATAGGATGAAATCGTTTTCACTAATATATTGAAAATTTTAATAGATATCCCATTACCCGCCAATATATTTTTTGCATGTTTCTGGACAAGTTGTGTAGGGATAGTCAATGTGACTGTCTCCTCGAGCCTTTTGCTTATTAATGATGATCTTTACGGTTGTTGAATGATGAACTATTAGCATTAAACCTTAGTTGTTGCATATTTGGAAAGAAGTGCGAAGGTGGCAGGCACATGAAACAGTGACTAGGAATTGAAGATTTCGTGAACCCGCCAACCCGAGGATCCAAAATATTGTGACAAGGGTGACAAGGGTTCCCTAGAAGATGTGAGGCCCTGACGGTCAAATTGTATGGCTCAAAATTTTTGAGTGCAGAATGGGTAACACGGAAGAGGGGATGATGTGGGAGTCCGACAGTCAATTTCTATATCACAGAGGTCCGAGTGTTGTTTGTAGGTCACAGAACAATGGAAGTGCAATCTAGAGGCTTCTTTCTCGGGAATCCGTGTTCGAAAAAGTGGCTACGTATGGAATGGGGAAGCAGGCGATAATAGGGAGGTCGATTTCGTAGATTGCTGCCCAGGGTGGAATTGTAGATCACAAATATTTTGGGTGCAAGATGTATATCACAGAACATGGGGGAAAAATTGGCTAAGTATGGAAAGGAATGACGGTCTGTCGGAGTGCCGTAAATGGCGGTTTAATGCGTGTTAATGAGAGATGTCCTTGAGGTTTTTGCTTTCTAATGCCAATTGTTTCATACCAGTCTGTTGAGTGGTCACTAGTAAAAGCATAAGTAATGTGCATTGGAACGACGTGAAGGTGGTGGGGATGAAAGGAAGCGATAGATGCTTTGAAACTATTGTGAACCCGGGTAGAGTGAAGCTTACGAGTTTGAGAAGTCCGAGTTGGAATTGTAGATCACGAAAGTTTTGGGTGCAACATGTATATGACTAAATGAGCGGCAGAAGAGTTTGATAGCGCCAACCTTGGAAACCGCGACCACAAAATTAGATAAGTATGGAAAGGAACGACGTTCAGTCAGACTCATGATGTGAGGATATAGATGGATATGAGGATCTGTAAGTCCGCCAACCTAGGAACCCACGATCATAGAAAGGTGACTAAGTATATAACCATAAAGGGATAATAGAGGGGAACAAGAAAAGGTGAAAAGGGGTAAGTATCTGACAGAGCAACATCTACTGTTCATTTATTAATGCCAATCTTTTCGAACCTCTGTTGTGAATTGTCACTAGTAAAAATATAATGAATATGCATTGGAAAGGGCAGGAATGTGGCGGGGATGGAAGAGAGTGATGAATGGTTTGAAAGTTTTGTGAACCAGGGTATAGTGAAGCTGGCGAATTGGAGGAATCTGGGGCCAAATGTAGATCACCAAAGTTTTGGGTGCAAGATGTATATGACGAAACACGTGGCATAAGAGTTCGAGAACGCTAACCCAGGACCCGACGATCATATAATTGGCTAAGTATTGAAAGGGATGACGATCAGTCGAGGTCATGATGTGACAATATAGATAAAGATGAGCATATTCCAGTCCGCCAACCCAGGAAGAGGTGATCATAAAAATGCGACTAAGTATAGAACCAGAAATGGATAATAGAGGGGAAGAAGACAAGGGAAAAACATGTAAGTATAGAGGAGGGAAAGAAAGGGAGAAACAAACATTTATTCTCAACTATGTAATATACTTGGAGGTCGACAAAGTCAACTTCAAGTTTAAAGAGAATTTGTTTATATTTATTCCAATAGTATTCATATTAATATATCTTAATAGATTATTTGTGGTCCAAATGTAAACCATCTTCCAATTTGTAGGGTGTTTTTCGGCTCACAAATTTCGCTCAAACCCATAAGTAATAGAAAATGAAATATATGACGTAACATTTTTATATGCAAGGATATTCTCAAATACAAGAAGGTGTAATATATGTACAATATTGAACAGGAACATGACATCAACACCTGAGTTTCCATGTTGAAATAGAGTCATTCATTGACTCTATTTCTGGGGCCCCGAAGAATGAAAGAAGGAAGGGCCTACCCATTTGTTTCTTAAGTATGGGGTGAGCGCCACAGAATTGTGTCCTATCACAAGTTATTCTTCCATGTAAAATGTAGGGAGTGAATAGAGTAGCTTTTATTTAAATCGAAGTGTTGGGAAAGGGAAAAAAAAGATTCTCATGCATGTTTAACTACGAATCAAAGAGCGTCTTAAATTATTGTAGAAAGAGGTTGAATTCATCTATCATTAGTTGTACATGCAAATGAGTCAATCTAAAAAAAAAAATAAACAATATTAAACATTGGAAAACACCATACAACAACCTCAAATATTTTATATTAAGATAAACTAGGTTAAAAAATACAGCTGATATTATTTCCCAAAGTAGCTCTCTTGGAATTTGTAAAAAAATATATAGTTCAACACATATTCTCTGAAATTTAAATGTGTTTGCCATAATGACTGGGATTCGGGCTCCCGCGGACTATAAAGAAAATATGTACAAGAATCAAGCTTGTAGAAAGAAGAAAGTCGGTGATGGAAGACAATAAGACCTGGAAAAAAGAAAGACAAAATTGTCAGTCTTGGGTTAAACCTTTCTGTTTAAAGAGGTAGACTAACTGGATGAAGATATTGACAAAGATAGAAGAATTTGATCAGTATGAACTTACTATGATGGTTTCCCATGCCTTGTCATTTGCTTGCTGATGTCCTTTTATGGTATAGATTTCAACTTGATCATCAAATGCTTTCCTGGTAAAAACAATGAGTTGAATATTAATTTTGGGTCTTGGACTTCATGGGTGCTACCAACTAGATCTATTTCAGTTAGCTTCTTGAATAGTTTGTCTCTTCTATATATGGCCTGGCTACATTAGAGTTTTATGAAACATTTTGTACTTTGCGAAGTGTTAATTTCCCTCTGTCATCGAAAACTTGGGGTTTAAAGTGCCTTCCTTGTAATCTTCATTGTAATATTCATGGTCATCCACATATGAGACAACATAGAGATGTGATTCAAGCCCAATTCAAATACGAGGGAGTGGTTTTATGTGACGTCATCTTTGGGGGAAAAAATTCTATTAGCCAACAAAAGATGAGACAAAAAATTCAAGTATCTTATGATTGGTATTCTCCCTATATTTGATCATTTGTTTGGTTGAAAGGCATGCCTGAAGATTTGTATGTTGAATTTCTTCGTTTTATTGTTGTAAATTGGAAGGGACGTTCAAATCACCTGGAAAAATGCTCCTTTGTTGAAGTATATAGATTCTTCCAACAACACAGATTTGGCAAGTGTATCAAATGATGTAGAACACATCAGAATCTATCTTTTGTCAGAGGAGTGGCACATATCGTGGCTCACAAAATGGTCTGGAATATTAGGAAGTGACGCCAAATATTACTCCATGATTGAATATACTCAGAAGGAAATTATAAATTTGGATCCTCATGAAGGTGAGAAACTGTATGAGTGGTTGAATCAACATTCTAAAATTACAAAACTTTCTATCTGAAAGTTTGTTGAGTGAATTTTGGATGTAGTAATAGACTTGATAGACAACCAAATTCTATCTCAAAGTTTGTTGAGCGACCTCTGGATGTAGTAACAGACTCGACATACAATCAAATTTCGATCACTACTGGTACTAATGTCAAGTGTATCAAGTCATGACCCCAGGCTCCAGGTAGCTTCAACTTCAGACATCGACACTGGTGGTGGCGCTAGGCTCTAAATAGATTCAACTTTGGACATCGACATTGTCGGTGGAAATGGGAACAATGTCATCGATTGTAGGGCGGTAATGTTGTGAACAAGTAGGCTTGTCATTGTCAAAGCACTTAGACTGCAGAGTTTTCAGACTTGCAAAAGAGCATCTACTTTAGCATTGCTTTGTCACAAAAATCACAATGTTGCTGTGATTCCGTAAATCTTTGGAGGTCGCATGTCCTATGCGATGATGACCTCGACATTAGGTGCATGTCAAACATTTATTATCTGGACATTGTAGTGTTAATGCAATTTCCATAGTCGACGACTGGTCGAATGCATTGCCAAAAGCAATATTAATTGTGTAATTAATTTACATCCTTGAAGGAAGTGAATCCCAAACAATGTCTGAAACTTTTCGACGAGTCGTGTGTTAAGAAAATACATTATATTTTATATTTAAAAAAATAAAATTGTATTTTATATGTCTAACATTAGGTTGCACACATAAACATTTTTAAGTTAACTGAAATTAATATATAGTCAAATCATATCCCCGAGATGATCAAACTCCCTAGAGCTAGTTTATTTCCATCATGCTGGTTGGGATAGAAGGATCAACCACTAGGATAAAAAAACAAGCTAGAAATAAAAGCATCAGTGAAAACCCAAGTCAGGGATGGAAGCACTCTACAACCATGAATTCAATCTTTGCTTATCAACTTGTGATCTTGATTAACAACTCGAGAGACGCTTGCAGCGAGGTCATGGCGATTTGTTTGAGAATCAAACAAGTTAATACTTCAAGCATTGAGAAACTTTCCTTTTTTTCAAATATTGGATCTACTGGAACATAAGAAATACATTCTCCTTATTCAAAGCACAAAAAAAAACAGGAAGATTGATATTCGCTATGAAATGTCTACTACATCAAGGTATCTTCTAAATAATGAAACAAAATCATTACATGAAGGTGGTAGTAAAAGGTGATCCTCAGAAACCAAATCATTACATGAATACATCAAACTTCCCGCAAAATGTGTTAGTATAAAGTAATCTTCAGAAAGTGTTGCAAAGTCCATAGTCTAGAATTCCTTCCCATTAACTTTTCCTAGTTACTTGTCAATGCAGGCATCAAAAAATTTTGAGAACCTCGTTCCCTGATTATATACCCACCTTCAACCAACAAGAGAATATTCTTGCAAAGAGTGATAAGCTCTTCGACCCAGATGCAATTATTTGCATAGGAATAGTGAAAAAAATGTGCAGTAGTGATATAAAGTTGATTGTATGTTGAGTTTGTTACTACATCCAAAGGTTAGTGAACAAACTTTGAGAAAGAAGCTGACTTTCTGTCAAGTCTGTTACTACACCCAAAAGTCACTCAACAAACTTTGACATAGAAAGTTCTGTAATTTTAGGATGTTGATTCAACCATTCATACAGTTTCTCACCCTTGTGAGAATCCAAATTTATAATTTCATTCCGAGTATATTCACGCATGGAATATATTTGGCGTCACTTCCGAATATTCCAGACCATTTTGTAAGCCACAATAGGTGTGACTCCTTTGACAAAAGATAAATTCTGGTGTGGTCTGCAGGATTTGATACACTTGCCAAATCTGTGTTGTTGGAAGAAGCTATATACTTCAACAAAGGAGAATTTTGCAGGTGACTTGAAAGTCCCTTCCAATTTATAATAACAAAAGAAAGAAGTTCAACATACAAATCCTCAGTCAGGCCTTTTAATCAAGCAAAGGATCGAATACATGGAGAATACCAATCATATGATAGTTGAATTTTTTTTGTCCGAGTTTCTGTTGGCTAACCTAATTTTTTTCCCTCAAAGATTACATCACATAAAACCACTCCCTCATATTTTAAGTGGGCCTGAATGGCATCTCTAAGTTGCCTCACAAGTGGATGACCATGAACATTACAAGGAAGGCACCTCAATGCCCAAGTTTTCGATGATAGAGGGAAATGAGAATAAGTACTTAAAATGAACGATGGAGGATGATAATATAATATTTTGTAAATCTTGGTTTAATGTGTTTTAATGGGATATGTCCTCGATCTTTTCTCTTATTAAAGCCAATCTTTTCGAATATGTGTGTGATTTGTCACTAATAAAGGCATGATTAATATGCATTGGGCAGGGTGCGAAGGTGACGGAGATGGATGAGAGGGAAAAATTCTTTGAAAGTTTTGTAATCCTAGAAGCCCAGGAACCGACGAATCTATGACAATAGGAGGTGAAGAATCGATTAAGTATGGAAATGCGGGGAAGAATGCCTTAAAAAAACTAAATTAAACAAAAAAAAAATTGAGTTCAAGATCCACAAAAAAAAGTTCAGATCCCATAGTATTGACCTCTGCCAATTCAATATCAGGCGACTGGAGTGCATCTGGGGTGCTTGTGAGAAAATCTAAAGATTTGATGAAGATTTGTTTGTATTGCAACACATGACAGTAATTGTGTCCCGATAGTATTTAAAATGAACATTGGGGGATGGTAATATAATCTCTCGTAGATCTTGGTTTAATGCATTTTAATCAGAGACATCCTCGAAATTTTCGGTTATTAATGTTAATATTTCCGAACCTATGTGGTGAATTGTCACCAATTAAAAGTGTAATTAATTTACATTGGGAAGTGTGAAAAGGTGGTGGGGATGGACGAGAGTGATAAATGATTTCAAACTTTTCTGAACCCGGGAGTTCGTGAACCCGAGAATCTGCGACAACAAGAGGTGAAGAATCGACTAAGTATGGAAAGGTGTGGAGGTTAGACGGACGAGGCCAGACCCATCGTAGGTAGAGTGAATCTTGCGAGTTCGAGGAGTCTGGGGTCGAATTGTAGATCACAAAAGTTTTGGGTGCAAGATGTATATCACGGAACAGGGGGCATGCGAGTTCGATAGCGCCATGACAACCTGTAATATATGCACAGTATTAAAGAGGGACATGACGTCAACACATTTCTAGATGAAAGTGGGCTAGAACAATATTGCATTCTTACTATGATGATTCCTTAAAAAATCTAAAATAACCAACAATTTTTTTCCAATTCAAGATCGACACAAAAAAATCATCAGATCCCATAATATTCTCCCATTAATGTGTTTTAATGGGAGATTTCCTCTTATTAATTCCAATTCTTTTTAACGTGTCTGGTGAGTTTTCAATAGTAAAATCATAATTAATGTGCACTGGGAAGGGGTGAAGGTGGCGGGGATGGAGGGGAGAGAAAAAATCTTTCAAACTTTTGTGAACCCGGGGGTTCGTGAACCCACAAAACTTTGAAGACTCGAATAAGTATGGAAAGGAGGGGCGGTGAGACAGGGTCATCGTAGGTCGAGTGAGGCTTGCGAATAAATCACTGAATTTTTGGATGCAATATGTATACCTCGAACACGGGGCATGAGAGTTCGATAGTGCCTACCCGCGAACCCGCGACCATAAAATTGGCTAGGCATGAAAATGAACGGCGGTCGGTCGGACTTATGATGTGAAGATATAGATGGAGATGATATTTTTCAGTTCTCCACCTCGGGAACCTGTGAGCATAGAAACACGACTAAGTATAGAACTAGAAACAAATAATAAAGGGGAAGAAGAAAAGGGAAAAACATGTAAGTATAGAAGAGGAAAAAGAAAGGGAGAAAAGAACTTTATCCCTCACACAACAACACTTGGTCTAATAATTATGAAGCCATACAAACACATTAACTATGGGAAAAAGAATCTCAACTATGAAATATAGTTGGAGCTCGACAAACTCTAGTTCAAGTCCAAAGAGATGTTGTTTATATCTATTTGAACATTTTTTCATATTATTATATTTTAATAGTATTTTTGGTGGCCCAAATGAAAAACCATGTTCCAATTTGCGTTTCTCAAGTGGAGATGTGTTTGTGAAGATACATTTCCTTGAACCACAGTGCAGGGAAGGGAAATTGCAACATGGATTGTTTGTTGAGCAGACATTTGTTGAAGATCAAGCAATGTATTTCCAAGTGCACATATCATTTGCATAGTATCAATATGATTTTTTTCATGTTCTTTGTGTATTCTTCTGAACGCACTTTCCATATATTTGTCAACCTTTGTCATGTACTAGGTACAATATGATGTTGTGGCATATGCATTGAGGACATATTGTGCGTCTGTATTTGCATACCACATAACTGGATGGTCCTTGGAGAAACTATTGTTCCATATATGTAAAAGTTTTCGTTTAAGGAAAGCTATTGGTTGTTTAAGTGTAGATTGTATGCCTTGGTTGTACTCATCTTTTGTTAGATTTAGCTCTGCCAAGAAGTCTTGGAAGCTCATTAAGTCATGAAAGTCTCATTGTTCTAGAAAATGCAAACACAAATTTAGATTTCTCAATGAGAACATTGTCCTCCAAACTAACTGGCTCTACGATTCTTGTTGCTCTCATTGGCGGCACAAGGAAGTTGTATATGAAATGTGATTTTTTTCATTTTTTACAGCTTCTTGTATGATAATGTCTATGAACTTTGGCAGGCCCTGGATCCAAATGATATGTGTTGCATGTCATGTATTTGTCTAGAAATTGCTCAATCTGTGAGTTGTTGTCATTTCCATAGATCAATGCACCCTCTATCCACAACAGTGCATGGTCATGCCCACTCCCTGTGATCTAGAATTCGAGCACAAAACAATAGCTCGATAGTAGTCACAAAACAATGCTTGGTCAATTCACTCACTATTTTGTTGTTTGCTGCTTGCTCTTGTTTTCTTCAACTTTGCAAGGTTGAAGCCCTACATCCATGGTTGGACCTGTTGTTGCACTTTTCATTGTTCGGATTCTGCATCCTCCATTGGAACTGCGTTTCTAGCATTCTGAATTAACGAACAAGTTTTAGTGCAAGGGTTGCACTCAAACGTATGGTTTTTAGGAATATAATACATTAGGAGAACATTTGATTTCCTTTTTTATATCTCACTATGGGTGAAAAAAAGGTGGGTTCTGTGTCCAACATTGACATTCAGAGGGCGACAAGATGTTTTGGAAGGAAACAACATGGAAAAAATGCACCAAACATATGGTTTTGACGAACATAAAATTCAAGGAGAAAATTTGATTTCCTTTTTTTATATGTCGCTATGCCTGGGATGGAGGTGGGATCTTTGTCGAACAACGACGTTCAAGAACAAGACCAAAACAACATCACACTCATGTTTCTTTGGTCGTAGTAGTCACATACGAAGATGTTCTGCAAGAGGAATTTGGCTCACGCATTCCCAGTATTGAAAATTCTTACTTGCAAACTGGAAATAGCAAACAACAACCAATGAAGATGAATGAAACCACAACATTGATACCTACCAGTGAATGGGGAATGATAGAAGTGCAATCCCAATCGCAGATGCAGAATCCCTACCGTACAAACTGCAACAACAGGTCCAACTGCAGATCAAAGACCCCAACCTTGCAAAGTTGAAGAAAACAAGAGAAAGGAAAAAACAAAAAACCAGTGAACAAGCACCAAGACGTCCAACTATAGTTGCAGGACCTCAACTTTGCAAAGTTGAATCAAACAACAATAAGCAACATCCAACGAACCAACGAACAAGCATGAACCAACCAACCAACAATGCTGGTGAAGAACAATATTGCCCAAATTCACTGTAGACAAGATTGTATCAAAAAAATCAGATGAAAATGTATTGCAACAGGCCTGCTAAATAAACATTTCAGGCTATGAGGCCTGCAAGGTAAACATTTAAGACTGCGAGGACTGTCCAAGGGCCTCCCACTGTGTAAACATTTAAGAAATTTGTAGTTTGGATGGTTGGGATTCAACATCCGCGATTGGATTTGTGCTTTTGTCATTCCCCATTCATGGGTAATTTTCACTGCCATGGTTTCACCCCTATTCATTGTTTGTTTATTCTAGTTTTCAAGTAGGAATTTTCAATACCGGGAATGCCTCAGTCAAAATCTTCTTGCAGAACATCTTTGTATGTGACGACTACGACCAAAGAAATAGGAATGTAATGTTGTCTTGTCCTTGTTCATGAACGTCAATGTTCGACACATAGCTCACCTTTATCGCATCCACAGTGACATATAAAAGAGGAAATCAAATTTTCTTCTCACGTTTTTTGTTCTTGAAAACCATACGATTGGTGCATTTTTTCCAGACGGTACCTCATATTTTTTTTTCATTGCTATTTTACAACGAGTCCCGCTTTGATGTCCAGAACATGGAAGTGGGCACATGTGATTCGAAGGGAGCAACCTGGAAAAAAATGCACCAAACGTATGGTTTTTAGGAATAGAAAAATGAGGAGAAAATTTGATTTCCTTTTTTATATGTCACTATGGCTGCGATAGAGGTGGGCTATGTGTCAAAAATTGAAGTTCAAGAATAATACCAAGACAATGTCACACTACTGGTTCTCTGGTCGTAGTACTCAAATACAAAGATGTTCTGTAAGAGGATTTTGACTCAGGCATTCCCAATATTGAAATTTTTACTTGCAAACTGGAAATAACAAACAACAAACAATGAATATGAAAGCAAATATGGCATTGAAACCCACCCATCAATGGGAAACGACAAAAGCACAGTTCCAATTGCGGTTGCAAAATCCCAAGTGTGCAAACTGCAACAACATGCCCAATTGCGAATACAGGACCTCAACCCTGCAAAGTTAAAACAAACAAGAGCAACGAGAAAACAACAAACCAGTGAACAAGAACGAAGAGGTCGAAGTGCAATTGCAGGACGTCAACTTTGCAAAGTTGAATCAAACAACAATAAACAACATCCACTGAATCAACGAGCAAGCATCAACTAGTGAACTAGTAATGTTGTTGAAGAACAATATTGCCCATATTCACTGCAGAAAACATTGTATAAAAACCAAAATCGGAGGAAAATGTATTGTAACCCACCTACTAAGTAAACATTTAAGGCTGTGAGGCCTGTTAGGTAAACATTTAAGGTTATCAGGACTATCCACGGGCCTCGCGCTGTGTACACATTTAAGAAAAAATGCAGTGTGGCAGGCTTGTTTACGTACCCAATAATAAAAATGCCTAGGTACTTAATAATAATAATAATAATAACAATAGTTAGAACAATAGAGACTATGCAAAAAGAATTTAGTCAAAGGAAAAACTAATATGAAGTCAACTAATAAAAAACTGACTCTCGATGCTCAAAACTTTGGATATCTAAAGACTTTAATAAAAATAGTAAAAATTCAGAAAGACCGTAGATGATAAAAAACTTTGGATGTGCTAACATATAAAACATTGTGAATAGTGAAGCTGGCAATAAGACCTCCAATCTGTTATCCAATCAAATCATGACATATATGGTATACTTTATTATATAAAAAATAATGTTTTTAGTTCTCTAGTTCCAACAATAAAAATTATATAAATATTTTCAATCAAAAGAAAAACTAATATGAAGTCAACAAATTATCAATTACTATAATCCCTATACGTCTTGAACAAAGACTAATAAAATAACTTGATATAATTTTATTTAAATACATAAATGATCAAAATGTATGTCATTGAGACTTAAATGTACAATCCCATACTAACAAACTATTCAAGTCCCAAAGCAACTTTTATAAATAAAAAACAAAATAAAATAAACTAAAAAACTGAATAAATGGCCAAAAGCATAAGCTAAATAAGGCTAACCATACTAACAAACTATGTAAATGCCAAAGCAACTCCTAAAAGCTAAAAGACAATAAAATAAACTAAACTAAAATATTGAATAAGGGAAATAGACAAAAGCATAAGCTAAATAAGCCTAGCCATACTAACAAACTATGTAAGTGCCAAAACAACTCATAAAAGCTAAAAGACAATAAAATAAACTAAACTAATAAGCTGAATAATAGAAATAGCCATAAGCTGAATAAGGGAAATAGCCAAAAACATAAGCTTAAAAGAGCAAGGGCAATATAATAATATAATAATCATATTGATAACATAGACTAGAGCATGCCCATATGCTTCTAGAATCTAGAGAGATGTAGTTTGAAATATCTAAATTTGCCATGTTTATAATTGGTGAACAAATGTGTACAAAATGAATCATATGACATAATTTAAACATGGTTCATTATAATTAAAGTTCCCAACAAAGAGGAGTGACTTGAAAGAAAGACTTTAGTTGTCATTGTGCCATGTCTATTCCCATTGCATTAATCTTGAGCGATTTAGAAATAAAAACTTTAGTTGTGTCATTGCGCCATGTCTATTTCCATTGCATTAATCTTAGTGAGATAAAATAAGACCATATAGATATGTACATGTACATAAATCTATGTTCTTTATAGCAACGAAAGGAAAAACAGGTGTCTAAATTAATATCAAAATAAATATCCTTAGGTTAAGATTAATAAAATAAAACAAGTAACATCTAATTTTATCTCTTGGGATGGTACACTTCTATGAAATGTTAAAGAATTTAGTTGTTATAGATACTTGTAACTTTTCAGATAATTTGAAAAATAGATAAGGAAATTTGCAATGTGGTAAAGGGGCATTACACATTAATTGTTTTAGATCCAAATCTTGATAATGGATACAAATATGATATCCTAAGTTACCCAAACATATTTATTATTTAACATGTCAATTTGTTAGTGGCACTAAAATCCCCACAAACTAACATTGACATCAAGAACATTAGTGAGAAGGTTTCAAACATATATTTTGTGTCTTAAAAAACAAAAGAATCCTTTTACCTCAACTATGTTTTATATTGAATCTTATTATAAATCAAAAAAATATTTACGACTTCCAAACATTCCATCTCTAAGATCAAAACTCCTAAAAACACAATTCAATCTTTCATATTAAACATATAACTCCAACACTTCAAAATACATATTGCATTTATAGACATACTGAGAATGCAAACCATTTTCAAGTTTCTATCATAAATTACCTTAATAATGTGGCATTATTGGTCAACATGTCAATTTATTACTTAAGTTAACAATAAAAGGAAACTTTAAAACCAAATATGGAAACCATTTTCAAGTTTCTATCATAAATTACCTTAATAATGTGGTATTATTGGTTAACATATCAATTTATTACTTAAGTTAACAATAAAAAGAAACTTTATAAACCAAATATGGAAAAATGGACCAATTTTAACTATTAAATAGTGGTATTAAAATTCCCATAAGCTAGCATTGACATCAAGGACATTAATTAGGAGGTTTCAAACATATATTTCGTGCCTTAAAATATAAAATTTATCATTTTAACTCATTTGTGTTTATATTTTATTTTATTATAAACCAAATTGGGTTTTTAACTCCCAAACATTCCATCTCCAAGATAAAAACTTCAAAAAATGCAATTCAATTTTGCATTTACAACCTAAAACTCCAACACTTAGAAATACATTAAGAAACTAAAACCTCAGTTAAGCCATTCACATATTCAAAATGAATATTACAATTTCCAACTTAACCAATATAACTATAGCGAAGGTCTAACTCTATAAACCTAAGACCATGGTGGTAGAAAAAACTTACAGCCATTAGATCGATGGCTTCAACACTTATAGATGGTATCAATGCCAAAAGATGAATTCATTGCCTAGAAAATATCCTAAAAAAAAATGTTTCTCGTGAGAAACTAAAATAGTAATTTAAAAAGCAACACTACAATCATAAGCACTAAATTAATCTACCTAGAGCTTGGAAAAAGAGGCTTAAGGATAAATGTTTTATCCATGATAGCACCCATTGCCCACATATTTATCATAAAATAAATTATAAACTATTAATTTACAAAAAAATATTAAAATCTTGTTTCTTACCACTCACAATACCTACCGAACAACAAAGCCATAAGAAGACTAGAGATAAACTTCAAGAACACAACACTACTATACATAATCATAAATAAGAACCAAAATAGACTCAAATTATGTTTAAACCGACAATTGAATTCTCATGCACAATAATAGTTCAATAAATAAAAGAATATAACAAACAAACATAATAAATTTACTATTGGGTTAAGAGATATATGTAAATGGTTTTCATGCATAGTCCTCTCGTGCAAGACCAAAATCAATAATTTTAATTTTGATAACATGTTTAGGAACTAGCAAATTTTATGTTTTTCAGCAAGAAAAGAAAATATAAAACACATGTACAAACAATTCTATCAATGATAGCAAACCACAAAACTTACACGTCAAAATATCATTATCTTGAGAGATTGGAAGGCCAATTTAGAAATAGTGGTAGATATACTTACTAGCTAATTTTTTACCCATTTAAAAAACTTTGTGCTCCAATAACCTCGAGACACTAGAGAAAGTCATTCCATGGACTCCAAGAGGAAAATGATGTAAGCAAACTAAGGGAGAACCTCGGAACATTATGAGCCTTCTGACATTGAAACAAGTCTTTGCATGAGCGTTTTCATTTTTT